>MU769555.1:51504-105463 GCA_026770625.1 Nicotiana glauca
GCTACAACTATCTGCGACTATAGTACTCTACCAAAATATTAAAAGACGCAATAAAAGTATGAGAAAATTACATGCTCGTATTACAAGCTAAATCTTTGCAAAACTACTTGTTCATTTCTTATACTAAGAGGGTATTTAGTTGAATGGGGTTGTTCCAACAATTGTCTATAACTATAAAAACTATTAATACACATAATTTATGTCCATCGGCACACAAATATTCCAGCATTATTGCAACTCATGTTGATATAAATAATTTCATAATAGAATTCACTTAAAATGCTGCTAAGACAACCAAAAAAATTTTCAAACTACCATATGATACGAATATGGCATATAACTATACCAACATGATATGCAGTTTTACTAGTTAATTCCCGGTAACTATATGACTATACTACTATTACATAACACACGTGTATAAAGAGAAAAATTTTAAAAATAGTATACCATATATTAATAGAATAAGGTATTTCAAGATATTATATTATATTACTATTATTAAAAGAAAATCAAATATTGTACCAATTAAATACAGCTAATACAACCAAAAAAATAATTCAACTAGCATATGATACCAATTTAGTATATAGCTATACTAATATGGTATATAGTTGGAATGAATTGTATACTATAATGGTATATTTGTATAGTATTTAAGTATACAGTACAAATTCGTCTTCTTCTTTGGTTTAACTATATTTCAACTCAAATTTCTAAAATTTACTACAGAATCTTCACAAAATTAACTAAAATTTTAGCTACAACCTCCAATCAACTTTCCAAACTAACACATACAGGATGGGATCAAAACAATTAAAAACTCAAACAAACCAAGTTAGGAGTTTCAAGCTTCACGGTCCGTCAATGGTGGATTTAAATTTTGAATAATAAATCTTCAAAAACCAGCATCAAAGGTACAATCTACACATCAAAGAACAATATTAGCTACATTTAATTAGAGATCAATGGAGTAGTGCTGGATCGATTTGATTATTGCAGTACTGGATCGATTTGATTCGGCACACCTGCTTATAATAACACACTTGCTTACTATTTTTTTCCATGTATGCTAACACGCAAAAGTAATACAAAATAGAATTATTTCCTAATGAAATTGCAATTTCATTAATTTGTCCTTCAACGAGTACAAAATATAAGCACCAGACAAGTATAAAAAAATAGCACTTATTATAAAAAAAATTTCCCATGTCCAACACTCTATATTAAAAGGTAAACACACCACTAAAAATCTGTATTACAAAAGAAGGAAAAAATAAAATGTATAGCTAACTACAATAGAGAATCTAATGTGGGCGGGTAAATAATATTTAATGCATGGGTAGAAAAGATAAATAGTTTAGGTATGGATATTTAAGGGTAAATAGTTTGAACTCAATAGGTATAAAGTGAGATTTTCTCTATAAAATACAATTACAAGTGAAATGAGCCAGCTGTACATATTGGGCCGAGTAATGCTTATCAACTATTGGGCCTCTTCATGTGTGCTCCGTTCATCTCAACATCTCCACTCAAGCTTGAGGGTGTTAACATCCCAAGTTTGCCAAGAAGATGATGATGAGTAGTGCCTGAAAGGGACTTCGTTAAAATGTCGGCAAGTTGACCAGAAGAAGAAACATGATGTAAAGTGATGAGACCAAATTGTAAGTTATCCCTAACATAGTGGCAATCAACTTCAATGTGTTTAGTGCGCTCATGAAAGACCGGGTTCTTGGCTATGTGCAAAGTAGCTTGGCTATCACGACACACATGAACATGGCTGGAAATAACCAACCCAAGATCAGCCAGCAGTCGAACAAGCCATGAAACCTCAGCAACCACTTTGCGTAGAGCTCTATACTCTGTCTTAGTAGATAAGGGAGATATAGTAGGTTGTTTCTTGCTCTTCCAAGAGAAGGACAACCCCTAAGGTAATGTAATACCGAGTAACAGACCTTCGAGTCTGGGCACTAGTGGCCCAGTCAGAATCAGAGTAAACGAGAAAAGAAAGATCGCTAGACTTAGGAAGGAAAATACCCAAATCAGGAACATTCATCATATACCTCAAAACATGCATAACATCCAACACATGAAGAACTTGAGGATCTTGAAGAAGCTGACTAAGGTGTTGGACTGAGTATGCAATATCAGGCTTTGTATGCCATAAGAAATTGAGCTTGCCCACAATTCTTCTGTATATGCTAGGATCATAAAGAGGCACTTAGGTTCAAATGAACCTGTAACGTCTTCATTAGCTCAGCCCCTGATTTGAACCCTAGCCTAGATATGATTTTATCCCTGTAAAATCCACTGGAAGTGCTGAAAATATTGAATTATGAATCCAAAACTCAAAAAAGGTGATGAGTTTAGTGGTTGGATCTTGGAACCCTACTTGAACCAATTTATTTACAATATTAGAGTTGCCTCTATAAAAATCATATAATTTGTTTAAGTAATTAAGTTAATATAAGGTTCCAAATTGTATGCTTTCAATAAATTTGGTTGAGGTTGTTAGAATGAGAGAGAGTAAATCTAGGATTCTCATGTTTCCTCTACAAATCTATTTTCAACTCAACTTTCCTAAACCTAGCTATTCTCGTTTGATTAATCCATAGAAAGTTATGCTAGTATTCTATATTCGTAAAATAGTTTCGGAGAAGAAAAATAACGTAAAAACAGAAATATAGAAAAAATATAAATTACTTTGAGTCCAGTAAATTCACGGTATTTTCTTAAAGCACTTAATCCCCTCTTAGTATTCAAGGTTGTAGATTATTTTCTCGCATGAGAGAATGAATTACACATTGATGTAGCTGTACTTCAAACTCCAGTTTCAACAAACACAAATAGCGACAACAATCAAACTTACTTTGTTTGTTTTGTAAGAAAATAATGAAGAAAGGAAGAAGAAATTTCAGAATTTTCGTAAGAAAAGTCTTAGGGAATGAACCTGGTATTTATAGCCAGCAGGTTGGGTTCATACAAAGAGGTGCAACTCTTCCAGATGATTATTCGCGCAAAACCGCTACTACGCAAATGGCTATTTATGCAAAATAACACGAAAAAATAAAAATGCAAGGAAACTTTAAATTACCGTTACAAAATAGCTATTTGGATTAAATATTAATACTTAACGGAAAATATTTGTCTAAACTATTAATCAATCAGAATATCAAATCATTTGACCAAATCGGAATCGAGTCGAGCCGAGCGAGCGACAGTGCGAGACTTGCTTTCTTCTCGACTCTTTAAGAACTAGAAGAAGTGTAATTAAATATATACTCAACAAATGAGCTTTCGTCCTCCAATATAAGACAATGTTCCTCTTTAAAGGAGGGAAAATCAAAATTTTATTTTTTCCTCCATTTTCCGTTCATCTTAATTTTGATTTTGAACAAAAAACCAACAAGTTAGTCATTTTGACTTATTAGAATATGAATTTTGTAGTATTTGATTTTATAATTAGATCATCAATTTCATTGAGCTGCTCTGTCCACTGACTTTGAAAATCGTCGGGGTGTTCTCCACGGGGTGAAGGAAATTGACCTCGACATGCCCCTCAAAGATGGGGAGTCAGAGGAGTTCAGAGATGTCAAAGATCACCAAGATGATGTTTTTATGGCTGGATATGTCATGTTCTACCCATGCTTCTCGAGTTTTTTAGAGAACCCGGTTTTCCACATGGAGGACATACTTATAAGGGAGCGTTATGGGGGAAAGGGTTCGGAAAATGGATGTTTTCTGCCATGGCGTCGGAGGCTGCAAGAATGGGGTTTTCTTCCATTGATTGACTCGTTTCGGAATGGAATAAAAGTGCAATTCAGTTTTACACTCAAATGGTGCTAGAATTGCTGATGATTTTCGGGTTTTGAGTTTAGCTGGTAAGGCTTTTGAAGCATTTAACGATGATAGTGACAAAGGATTGTGTTCTTGAAAAACAATTGCTCGATCGCTGGAACAAGGTTTTATTGTGTTAAATCAGTGCGATGCACTAAAATAAAGACAAGCAGAATAAAAAAAATGTGTTTAGATCTTCAACTAAAAAATAAAGAAAAGAAAGTGTGACAGGGTTATAAATTGAAAAAATTTAAAAATAAAGTGAGATTTGGCCATAGTACGTAGTTGTATGTCACATTGTAATCCATCAATCGGTTTGATCTGTTTCATTCTTGACCGTATGATCTTGTTAGTTTTTCTATTATGTTAATATAATGAACGGGTTAAAAGATAACCTTTTTGGAACGAGCTGGGAAGCAGTCCATAGATTTATCATGTGGTGAAGATAATTGCTTTATTTCTTGTGTTTTATTTTGTAAAATGATTCTTACATGAACATCGAGAAAAATCCAAAGGTTATCTGCGATGGTCTTAACACTTTATGAGTAACCATGCATGTATTATGCATATATTTGCTAATATTAATCATTTCAAAGGATTGATGAACTGGAAAAAACAAACGCCTATATATATATATATATATATATTAAGAGAGGGTGAATTGAGTATTTGATTAAACTTTGACTTTTAAACTTTCAATCGGATCAAATTGCTTCCAATCTCCAAAAAAGTATTTATGCAAATAGAACTTCTAACTATTGGAAAATCAAATATATCTGAGAAAGTTCAAGCGTTCAATCCAGAAGAAATTTTGACCTAATTTTGGCACAATTAAGAATTCAATAACATTTATTGAAAATTGTAATATAATTGCTAGCCAACGGTTCAATTAGCTTAGGGGATGCATAAAGTATAATACATTACGTGGATAAACATTTTAGTCACAATGACAACATATTCTGTAGCAATAAAAATAGTGTGGCTAACTTTACATCTTCCTTGATTAATAAGACTAATTTCTATTAAAGTGTTATGATGTCAGCATGTCTGTAACTATATTAATGACAAAACTTGTGTTAAGCTGATTATTTGCAAAAATTGAGAAAAATGAAGAAGAAAAAACCCTAGATCGGGTGAGATGAGAGTGAGAAAAGAGGAATATTTAAGAATGATTCTCTACAAAATGATAACTCCCCCGTGCTATCTTAAATGGGCTTCATATACTAGTATAAAATACAATTACAAGTGAAATGAGCCAGCTGTACATATTGGGCCGAGTAATACTTATCAACCATTGGGCCTCTTCATGTGTGCTCCATTCATCTCAACATCTCCACTCAAGCTTGAGGGTGTTAACATCCCAAGCTTTCCTAGAAGATGATGATGAGTGGTGCCTGAAAGGGACTTCGTTAAAATGTTAGCAAGTTGAGCAGAAGAAGAAACATGATGTAAAGTGATGAGACCAAATTGTAAGCTATCCCGAACATAGTGGCAATCAACTTCAATGTGTTTAGTGCGCTCATGAAAGACCGGGTTCTTGGCTATGTGCAAAGTAGCTTGGCTATCACGACACACAGGAACATGGTTGGAAATAACCAACCCAAGATCAGCCAGCAGTCGAACAAGCCATGAAACCTCAGCAACCACTTTGCGTAGAGCTCTATACTCTGTCTCAGTAGATAAGGGAGATATAGTAGGTTGTTTCTTGCTTTTCCAAGAGAAGGACAACCCCTAAGGTAATGTAATACCGAGTAACAGACCTTCGAGTCTGGGCACTAGTGGCCCAGTCAGAATCAGAGTAAACGAGAAAAGAAAGATCGATAGACTTAGGAAGGAATATACCCAAATCAGGAACATTCATCATATACCTCAAAACATGCATAACATCCAACACATGAAGAACTTGAGGATCTTGAAGAAGCTGACTAAGGTGTTGGACTGAGTATGCAATATCTGGCTTTGTATGCCATAAGAAATTGAGCTTGCCCACAATTCTTATGTATATGCTAGGATCAGAGAGAGGCTCCCCCATATTAGAGGATAGTTTTATAGAGAGATCAAGAGGAGTGCTGACATGAAAGAAATGATCACAGTGAAACTCCTCCAATAGATCAGATGTAAATTTGTGTTGACATATTAAAAGACCTTGGGGTTGTTAGATAACTTCCAAACCTAAGAAATAGGGAACTCAACTGAAGTATTTGATTTTGAATGTATCATCCAAAAAAGCATTAAGAGCATCCAGTTCAGAAATAACATCTCCTGCTAATAATATGTAATCTACATATACTGTTAAGACAGTTAGTGAACCACCAGAGGACTTTGTGAAAATTGAATAATCATTTTTGCTATAAATATAACCTCTAGAACACAAGACTTCAGACAGTTTAGAGAAGCACTATCTTGAGGCATGTTTGAGGCCATAGAGGGACTTCTTGAGTTTGCAAACTAGTGGAGAAGAGGAGGAAGAATAAACAGAAACCACTAAACCAGGATGCAGTCTCATGTAAACTTCTTCATACAGATCACCATGAAGAAAGGCATTGTTGATATCTAGTTAATAATCATTCCACCCCTTTTTAGCATCAAGAGAAAGAAGACACTTGATGGTGGTGAATTTAACAACTAGGGAGAAGGTCTCATCTTTTTGCTAGCTTTGAAAGATGGGCTGAAGGAAAGAGGAAGACCAAACAAAGTTGCTTATAATCTATCCCCTCTTTTTGTATGTTACCCCTGATGACTAATCTAGCTTTGTATCTTTAAACAGTGCCATCAGATTTTTTTTTAATCTTGTACACCAACTTACAAAGAATGGGCTTCTTGTGAGGAGGGACAGGAACAATATCCCAAGTGTGATTAGCTTCAAGAGTTTGGAACTCTTTTAATATAGCTTCTTTCCACGCAGGATGTGAGGCAGCCTGCCGATAATATTGTGATTCCTACAGTTGTAGCTCAGTAGTGGAAACCTTGAAAGTTATAGAGATGAGGTTGGCAAGAAAGACAGAAGAACAAACATAATCTGATAGGTAGGAAGGAGTATTGAGAAACTAGTAGAATGCCTAGCAGGCAAGGTGTTAGGAGGTTGAACAGGACTAGTGAGAGAAGGAGAGGCAGATAAAGAAACAGGCATAATAGGTGGTTCTTGATGGTGGGAGAAAGAAGGAGAAGAATCAGGATTAGATTCATGAGGTACAACAGAAGGAGCAGCACGAGGAGATGGTGAAGGAACAGCGGAGGAGTGAAATGAATAAGGATCTTCAAAGGAAGCAAAAGGAGGAAAAACAATAAAAAATGAAGCAGAGGCATAGGCAAGATGTTCTCTTGGAACACCACATCTCTGAAAAAAATATAGACTGATTAGAGAGATTAAGCAATTTATAGCATTTCTTTTCCAAAGGGATGACCTAGGAAGACACAGACAATAGCCCTGGACTGGAATTTGTCTCTTCCAGATTTAGGGGTAGTTGCAAAACAAAGACAACCAAATAATTTTAGGTGGTCATAAGCAGAAGGATTCCCATGCAATGTTTCAAAAGGAGTAGTATTAGCCAAAACAAATGAAGGTAGTCTATTGATAATGTAAGCTGAAGTTAACACACATTCACCCCAATATTTAGCAGTACGTTTGGATTGAAACACAAAGGATCTTGAGGTTTTCAGACGATGTTTGTGTTTTCTTTTAACCATACCATCTTATTGTGGGGTGTGAGATATAGTGATTTGGTGTAAAATTCCATTATCAGCAAAGAAGGATATAGCCTCGGAACTACTGTCTAATTCAAAGGCATTGTCTAATCTAAAGGATTGGACAAAATTTAAAATGAACTTTGACCATCATAGTAAAAGCTTTGATTATAAAAAGGGCATTACCTTTAGAAGACAATAAATGTGTCCAGGTGACTCTAGTAAAATTATCTACCAGAGTAAAATTATATACAAGGACTCGAGGCCCCAAAGTCTCACCTACTGCCCTCTTTTCCTTCGACCGAGTTTTTATTCGAGAAGAAGGATTTTTATCGTCAAGGTTTTTAACAAGGCAACGTATGCAAGCCACTCAAAGGAGAACTTCGCAAAAAATATTCAAGACTATCCCCGCGGCCGACTCTTAAATAGGCGAGGGTTCTCCCCAGAGAGCGGCCCACTCGTAGGAGTTTTTGATAAACACCAAAACAGGTTTCTTGTAGGAAAATGATCTATCTGACCAAAATGCATATATAGTCAAGCCCCGTCGGCGAACACATGTACTATTGTATCAAGCAATCAAAACATACCTTTTGTCAAGAAAAAAAGGGGAGGGAGGGAACTCCTTCTCAGAATAGGGTAATAAATCCTTTCGCCAGAACGCCCCAAAGTTTTAGGCAGGACAAAGCCTCCGGATCGAGGCTGTGAAATCACCATAAAGTTTTAGGCAGGGCAAAACCTCCAAGGAATCGGCTTTGACCCGATATAGGTCAACTCAACACAACAAGATATGTTACAACAATGGATCGAAGGATGTCTTCCAGCACCCCATTCTCCGAATAGGGAAATCATGATTTGTTCCCGACAAGGACCTCTCTACCAAATGCATCCCAAGATACTCGGGGACTTAGCATCAACAATTTAGCACTAGCACGACCCCAGGGTCGGAACTCCTGGCTTATAAAGCCCCTACAAGGCAACTCCGAGCTCACGAAAAGTGGTCTTCACGCTTAAATTCTATAACTCGGAGACTGTCATTCATCACCAATCGCCATGCGCTGGAAAACCCAAAACTATAATACCCTTAGCAGGCAGACTCGGCATAACCAGATCTATTCTACATTACAAAAACTGTAAGACCTTAACAGGCATGACAAACTATAAGACCTCAATAGGCATAAAAGTCCCAAAGTTTAGGCTATACGTCGCATTTGTAAGAATCCCGAAAGGGCATACCCTCGGTGTAGACGCCTAAACTATCACTCGGGATCAAAAATGGCTCCAGCCAAACACATATGACTACGGTCAAAACGGTTGATACATCCAAACTAACGTGACACGGGGATGCCCGACCATCGCCAAACAAAAATCGCAGGCCACTACTTTGAATATACTTTGGAAAAAACCAATTAATATAGGCTTCCCTCAATAGGAAAAAATGAGCTTCGACCATGTCAGCTCCAAATCACAAGGCTGCGACCTACTTAGCCTATGAGCTATGAACATTCTGAGGTGCTCAAAACATTGCCGATAGCGGCTTGAAATTGAGGTTCTTCAAGAACCGACAATGGGTCAAGTAAAACTATTTCCAAAGACCTTAATGAGCGGAAAACAAAGACTACAAAAATCCAATGAGCAAAAATAGTGTAAGAGCCATTGTCGCCAGCTAAGCAAGCTTCTGGGCCACATATTAAAAGGTCTCCATGACCAAACAACCTAAGAGCCATTGTCGCCAGCTAAAAATTGACAACTTGAGGATTAAAATGAGCTCGAATTGTAACACGATTCTAAGACCGGATCCAAAATATTAACTAAGCAAGCCTCTGGGCCACATATTAAAAGGTCTTTATGACCAAACAACGTAAGATCCATTGTCGACCGGCCGAGTGAACCTCTGGGCTACGCGCCCATGAGGTCACTTCGACCCACAACACAAAAGGCCATCCCGCCCATGCAGGCAGGCAGGAAAAATCTTAAGGGTCAATTAAAGCCAAATTGCAACACGACTCGGAGACTGGAACCGAAATGGCTAAACTACAATACGCCCAAGGGCACGACATAATTGACACTATCGCCAACCAAGTGAACCTCCGTCCCACGCGCCCACGAGGTCACTTCGACCAAAAAAAATAGGAGATCACCATCATCCGCCCATGCAGGCAGGAAAATGCTTAAGGGTCAATTAAAGCTCGAATCGTAACGCGACTCAGAGACTGGACTAGAAATGGCTAAACTATAATATGCCTAAAGGCACGGCATAAATACCGCTATCTCCAACCAAGTGATCCTCCGAGCCACGCGCATATTAGGTCAATTCGACCCGGAGCACAAATGGCTAGTGTCGGCCGCCCACGCAAGCAGGAAAAGATTCATGGGTCAATTAAAACTCGAATCGCATACACGTCTCGGAGAGTGGACCCAGAATAGCTGAATTAGCAAAGTAATTAAGTGCAAGAAAGGAGAACAATTGCCATCTGCCCAGACGGGCACAAAAAATCGAAGGACAAGCAAGCTCAGATAAATACCTAATTCAGAAACTGAGCCTAAAATAGCAGGGCAAAACGTAGAGGCCCCAACACCTGCTCGCGTCAAGGATTGCACTTGAAAGCTCCCGGGCCTGCCTGATCGGTTCCGAACCCGCAATGATCCCGCAAAAACATGAAAACCAGCCTGCCGGATCAAAGGCAAGACGGGAAGAAACACAAAGGAGCTGAAACTTTTATATATATATATATATATATATATATATATATATATATATATAGATACATACAACATACTTAAAAGGTGCGCTCTCCATCTAAAATCATGCTCTATAAAACAGCAAAATAAAAAGTGGCAAAATCTATGTTGCACCCGTAAAGGGTCGCGGCCTAGTAGCCCCAGCCTCGTTCTTTGTGGCATCGACAACAAACGAACCGGGCATCACGCCTGACTACCTCCATTCAAGCAAATATTTCTAAAAGGATGGAATCTCTGGTATGGGTCTCTTTAAGCAACGCGTCCCTCGAAGGACCTCTCCGACCCGGCTCAGTCATCGGCGATAAATTGCCACTCCTTCATCATCCTGGCCCAGCTTAGTGCTATGCTAGTCCATGTATCGGTTGTTTCCAATCCAGACTTTTTGAATAATCAAGCTGCAACTTCACAATTATATCCGCTCGGATCGAAGCTCGAAGCCTGCATTTTGGTACTTTAGGTATTTCTAGCTCGATCAGCTCCGCCCCTAATGTCAAAAAGGTGAAACGCTTACCACAAGAAACTCCTGCCTTACCAAAAGGTCTCTGTAACGCGAGCTTCGATATATCCCCAATCGCCAGTACGCCAACTCGACCCTTCTCTCCTCGCCAAGAAGCCTAAAAGGGCCTAACCTCGTCCTGCCCCCCTCCCCCCCGAAGTATAGTCCCTCGGCATAACGGCTCAAAGCCCGGGTCTATAGGAATCTTATGGAGGGAAAATCCTGTTAGAAAGGGAAGGCCCGAGATGCGGAGGAATCAAGCTGAAACTTACCATGAAGTGAAGCAGCAAACCAACCTGATGATTGAGCACCCTCTTGGTGGCCCAACCCTTGTTGGCCTAAAGGAACTGCCGCTCTGAAATTAAGGAATCCGAAAACACCAGGCTCAGATGATGCACTCTCCTTAGAGGCACGAGCCAGTCTCGCCCCAATAAAAGCTCCTTCATGAGTATGAATCACATACTTCATCTATCGCCGTGTCCGGTCTTTGCCATGCCCCGAATCAGCAGCTACTAAGGGCATGACCTGCCAGCGCCATAAAATTAGCAAACCCCAAGGACCCCTAGGAAACGTAAGCAATCTCATGACTGCATACGAAAAGGGCCGGAACGAGCCAGCACCAATCAAAGGCACCGACCTTCAGCACCAACTCCGACCTTAAGGTAATGCTCAACCCCGAGGACCTCTGCCATAGCAACACAGCGCCCCAATAGACCAACAATGTCTCCACAAAATTGGCGTATAGCCATAGAGACCTCCGCCAAAGAAGGTTTGTTTACGAAGAAATGGGCATCCTTAACAAACGCCCATGCAAAATAGATTTCAGGTAATAAGCAGGGCATCCCGAAACACGGCCAGGTCTCCATTCAGAGATTACCTCCAGGAGGTTGCCAACGTCCCGAGACCGCAAGTCCTCAGGCAAACCTCTTCTCAATGGCCATTATGAGGTTCGAAGACATTGTCCACACTTTTGCGCAGAGAAAGGGTCCCGGCGGCCCGAGGTTGTTTGCCTAATATGGGCTCGGTTTGAGAAGTCACAAAAAGACCCCACACGAAGCCGTTCATAAACCAAAGGCTGGGAGGAATACTCGCGCCCGAGACCAGTATCACAAGCGACGAAACAGGATCATACACTCGAAGCTGCCAAAAATATAAAGTGATCCGACAAGTGTCGATGGAAGAAATCAAGAACATATCTTTATATTTATAGAAGTGTTTGTTTACAACGACCCCCGAGGGATACTTACATATGATTAAATCATATATGATTACAAATGCCCGCAAGAGATCCTTACAAAAAAGTGAAGCCTAAGGACAGGAGCCTACAACAGGAGCCTAAGGACCTAGCCTATTTATGCTGTGTCTTCGTCATCATCCTCTCAGACGTATGACCTCAAAGACAAAATCTTCTAAAGTACGACCTCCTTGAGGACCACATCCTAATCCTCCAAGAATGGCATCTTCTAAAAAGAGGGTATGAAAAAGGAAGGTAGGGGAGAAAAGCAAAATGACGAAGGAGAAACCGGAAGAACGCAAGAAGTGGCTGGGTGAAAAACTTGGCTAGTACGAACTCCACCAGCACTACCATTTTGAAGCCACTTCCTGAGACGTTGCCTCGGCCTAGAAGGCAAAGGCCGGGAGAGACCGCCGACACCCTTTCCTGGAATTTGAAAGGAGTGTAACATGCCAAGTCGAGGGGGGAGGGTGAGCAGCTGTGTATAATCCAAACTCCCTCTTGAGCAGCGGTGCATAATCCAAAGTACCCCCGGGGTCGGAGGAAATTGATCCTCTGCCTCATCACCCTGGGCCAACGACAACAATAACAACAACAACAACTACAACAACAACAAACAATAACAACACCTCAACGACATAACTTCGCCCGATTGAAAGAGGACTGGGGGCTGGGTCACGGTGCTCATGGCACAATATCTTGAGACCACAGGCTCCAAACATGGAAAGATGGCAGAGATTCAAGACAACGAGAATAGAAGAAAAGATGGGTATCAAGGGAAAGTTAGATAAAAGGCCAACCACGAAAATCCCCATTTGTAGGAAGAGCAAAGAAACCGATGGCGCTATTACTATCCTCGGAAAGCGTAAATAAAAGCTAAACCGATATCAATAAAGATCGAAGAATCGTGATATTTCGGGTAATCCTAGAGAAGCAGGAAAGCAAAGTGCCTCGATACACGCAAAAAGGAGTACACTGTCAGCGTAACGTCATTATGGGGGATCGAGAAATGGAGTGTCAAAATCATTTCTTATCACTCCCCTCTAAGAAATGCGGAGACTATCTATGCATGGTGAAATTTGGGAGACCTATTTCTCCTCGACTGAATACCTCGAAGGTTGATCCCGGAAGCTCGGGACCTTGATCCAGTCATTCCCCTCGAGAACGGCCGGTACTCTGCCAAAGATAATGTCAGCCAAAGCTACAGTAAAAGTAGAGATCTCTCAAGGAATGCACCCAGGGTCGATCAGGTCTACTCAGGCAACTCGACATCAACCCACGCATATATCACAGAGCAAGCCGGTTGTCCTATCCTAGTTCTTTTATCATGCAACATATCTTGTACTAAGATTGGACTTCCCTTTTTTTTATAAAAAAGGGAGTCACTAACACCCTGTAAAGGCATAGCTCAAACCATTCTGCTCAAGTGCAATAATATCTTCTCTCTTTCCTTTAACTCACTTTGCCTCACGCCTCGAAGCCATTTAGCTTTATTGTCTTCTTGTCGATTCTTCATTTATCACTTAGTATCGACTCTGAGTCATCTTAATATCCATAGCAACCTTACTCATTTTTCATCATATAGCTTAATACTGGCTGCAAAGAGCCTTGTTTAATTATATTTGAAACTGTTATCCCATCCCCGATTATCCCAGATAGCTCGAATTCAACCCTGAAGTAACCTCGAGGTCCCCCATTGACTAGACCTCGATCCGGTCAGCATGCCCTTCAGTTCGATTACTACCTCGTTTAACTTGTATTTCTCCACTAAACTTCTTATTATTAGCATCAACAGCTTTAACAATTAGCTCCGGAATAGATCAAATATTTTTAGAATCTCATTTATAAATTTAGTTGTTATTACTATTTTCACGGTGAACACCTTGCCATAGGAAAAATAGAACATACAAATGATTGTTTAGAAGACACTTGAGTAGATAAACATGGAATAGATTTCATCTTGTGAAATGTCATATGGTCTAACTTTTGATGCCAAAATAAATTCATTTTGATTGATGGTACTAGATGAATTACAAGTGGAACTGGGGAAACAAGGGATAACATTTTCTGTAAATAAATTACAACCAGTAGGACAAAAGAAACATGAGAATAAAATGAATACATAGGTCGGGTTGGTTCGGATTTTACAATTACCAAGACAAACTAATTGTATCGGATTATTAAATCTAAACACCAAAACAAACCAATAAAATTCGGGTTTTTCTCAGATTTTCTTGGATTTTCGGGTTATTCGGGTTTTTTTGTATTTTTTTCCCAGTAAAATCTTCGTAGAACAAAATATATAAATTGTGTTCAAAATATTTTATCTTTAATCCTAGTAAGATACAACTACATAAAGTATTTTTCAAGAAAATAAGTATAAAATATGAGATATGTCATGGCATTATCCTAAAATATTCAACAATAAAATCAATAAAATTATGTAATATGAATATTCCTATTTAAAAAGTCATAATAAAAATTAAACATAATCTAAAAGTGCTAAATCATGCTAAAATAAGTAGACTAATAAGGGATTATTAATTACATAACTAAACGCTAAAGAAAAAATAAAAATAGGTTATGCATTTTTATCTAAATTATTGCAAAAAAATAAAATAAATATTCAATACATTCTCGTTCGTAGTATTGAATTGAATGTCTTCTGTTAGCATTAGTATTGATTTGATTTTGGTTTGGGCTTTTGTTAGCATTATTTAATTTAGTAATGTTAATGGCTATAAAACTTATTGAAACATTTACAAGTTCTAAGTCCAACCTTGAAGTAATACCTTAAAAGGTAATTATGAATCTTTTTAAGAAATATTTATAAATTACATCATAATAAGCATATTTATATATTAAATATATCTAAAAATTTTATATATATAATGTCGGGTTGGTTTGGTTTCGGTTTGACTTTCTTTAGTTAAAACCAAACCAAACCAATTATGGTCGGGTTTTTTCTTCCAACACCAAGCCAAATCAAACCAAACCATGATCAGATTTTTTTCTCGGTTTGACTCGGATTATCGGGTTGGTGCGGTTTATCGGTTTCCTTTGTACACCTCTATGAAGGAGTAACCATATCAGGCACTAGAAAGTAGAGCCCATGAGCAACTTTACCAATTCATAATGGCCTCTTTAGAGAAGGGTCCTATAGAAAACAGGAGAAACTGGTAAAGATTGCTAAACATTTCAGTTGACAGAGGAGTTGATGTATTGAAATTAAATTGAATTGAAAAGAAGGAACCAAAAGAACATTGCGTAAAGTTTATCCTGCCTAAGATGCACATATTCGATGGAAATAACTTTCATTTTATATACATTTGGTAAGGTGATTGAGTAAGGAAAAGGTAAAGGTTTAATATTGTGCAAAAACTATTTGTGCGTGGTCATGTGATTGATGGCACCTGAATCTATAATCCAAGGAATTCTTCCCAATGGAGCAAACAAAGAATGCATAACATAATTTACTACAGGAAACTAACATACAGGAAGATTGCACACACCTGCAAAGTTGGCAAAACAAATGTTTTCTCTAGGAGAAGTGGACTACAAATGTTTTCTCTATGAGAAGTGGACTGAGGATAACCAGAAGAAAATTTGCTTGCTGGAAGAGAGTCATAAAATGTTTATATTGCTCATTGTTGACTCCATAAGCAGAGTCTGAAGAATTGTTGCTAGTGCCAGTAGCAATCAAGTTTCTTGGAGAAGAATTCTCAACTTGAACACATGCAACAGACCTCTTGGACTTAGTGAACTTGAAATCATTTGGAAACCCATGTATTCTATAGAATTTGTCTACACTATGCCTAGGATTCTTGCATTATTTGAAATTTATAGAAGAAGTAGACCTCTTACACTAAAAATTTACTCTCTGATTATATAGCTTATTGGTGGAAGGAGATGCCAGATGAAGCAGAGAATGAGGTTACTAAATCAACTAAAACCCCAGGAGCTATGGACTTAGCTTCTTTTTGACTTTCATCTTATTATAGAAGTGAATAAGCTTTGTCGATGGTTAGATAAGGGGACAGAATTAAAATTCTACTTTTAACTGTGGAGTAGGACCCATTTAACCCACTGAGAAACTAAAATATATGTTTTTCACAATCTGAATTTTTCACCGTTGGAATCGTGATGGCGCCTAACTTTTAGAATGCTAGGCATGCTAATCGTTAAAGATCTAACATGCTAACCATTATCCAAAATAATAAATAACAATAATTTAAACCAAAACAAAGTAAAGAAGTGCGAAAATTTATAATAATCTAAACACTAATACATGACTACTCAAAATTTGGTGTCACAATCCACGAACTTTTAAGAGTTACTACAAATGCTGGTTTAAAGAAAATACATCTGTTCTCGAATTAAAAGAAAATAGGAAGACTAGGATAAATGGAAGGGGACTCCAAGGTTTGCGAACGCCGACAGATCTATCTTGGGTCTCCTTATGGACGGAAGGCAACAAACCAACTCTAATCAACACGGTACAGTACCGAAATGTGCACAAAAAGTGCAGATGTGCAGTATCAGTACACCCGACCCCATATACTGGTAAGTGACGAGCCTAACCTCGACGAAGTAGTGACAAGGCTAGGACACGACAATAACATGAACCTGTGCAGTTAAATCATATAAAGGAAGATAATAGCAAATGGAAATTAAGCAGATATTAACGGGAAGGGGGAGAAACATGCTGAGGGGAATATCAAATTCTGAAATCGTACAGTAAAGAAATGCAATAAATAACATGCTCTGCACCAACGAAAGTAATAACATAGAAAACAAGTGCACGACATTATCCTTCGTGCTTTTACTCTCTTCCTTACCATAAGAATCAATATAAACGTTACGGCATCACCCTTCATGCATTATCACTCAAAGAATACGATAAAACATCACCCTTCATGCATTATCACTCACTCACAATACATTGCATGGCATCACCCTTCATGTTTTACACTCTTCCTGACCCAATAAGTAGAGCAATAACAACCCGACAAGGGAATAATCAATAACCAACCTCGTTTTAATATTTAACTTCACAATATAAATCTCAACATGATTCAATACTCAACAAATATCTAATTTCAGGAAAACATGATGATTTTTAACATGAAAGATAGCCAGTTTAAGCATGAACAATACGAATAAAGAATACAACAGTCACAAGTATAAGACTCACTGCATGTTATGACTCAATGACAATGTATAGGTACTCGTCACCTCACCTATACATCGTACTCAACAACCAAACACATAGCAAATAAGGCAACAACACCTAATCCCTCAAGATAAGGTTAGCCACAACACTTACCTCAATTCCATGGTGTAACTCAAGCCCCAATCACTGCTTTTCCCTTAGTTTCCAACTCCTAACCACTCGTATCTAGTCATAATTAACTTAATAATATCAATTATCCCTAAAGAAATCAATTCCAATGCATAATTACAAGTTTCCCAATATTTTCCCAAAAAGTCAAAAACTCACCTCGGGCCCACTTGGTCAAAACTCAAGGTTCGGACCAAAATCCATCCACCCATTCATCTCCGAGCCAAAATATATAATTAGTTTCGGAATTCGATCCCAAATCAAGGTCTGAATTCCAATTATACAAAAATCCCAAATTCTACCCAAACCCCAATTTCTACCATAAAAACCCTAGATTTTAGGTTGAAAATTGATGAAATGCAATGGGTAATTCGAAGAAAGTAGTTTAGAATCATTTACTAACACTTTGGGGAAGAATTTGTCTCTTGAAAATCTCTTCTAAGCCTTATAGATTTTGAAAATATGGAAGAATGTCCTAATCTTATTTTTGGTTGTGTTTTTAAAATACTAGACAGGTCTTCATCGCGTTCGCAATGGACCTGCGCGATGCATTGCAGCCAGAAAGGCCTTCGCATTCGCAAAGAGCTACTCATATTCGCGATGGTCTGTCCCCCCAGTCCAACGCGTTCGCGGTCCTAGGACCGCGTTCACAAAGAGCACCCCCTAGTGCTCTATATTTGCGACCATGGCTATGCGTTTGTGATGAAAAATCCCCTCCCAGCCCAGGTTGCACTTCGCATTCGCGAGAGTATCTTCGCGAATGCGAAGAAGAAAAACGAGAAACACGGACTGCAGCAAAACATACCAGATTTTTAAGTGCAAATCACCCCGTAGCCTATCCAAAACTCACCCGAGACCTCGGGGCTCCAAAACAAACATGCACACAAGTCTTAAGACATCATACGAACTTGGTCGGGGAATCAAATCACCGAAATTATGCCTAGAACTATGAATTTAGCATCAAATTGCATGAAAATTTCAAGAAAGTTCAAAAGTTCTATTTTCTCAACCAAAGATCCGAATCACGTCAAATCAATCCCGTTCCTCACCAAATTTCACAGATAGGATATAAATATCATAAAAGACCTGTATCGGGCTCCGAAACTATAATACAGACCTGGTATCAATAGGATCAATTATTAACCAAGTTCTTAAAACCATTAAAATTTTAGTTTATAATTTTCATCAAAAATTCATTTCGCGGGTTAGGGACTTCGTAATTTAATTCAGGACATACGCCCAGGTCCCATATTTCACTACGGATTCTCCAAGACCGTCAAAATACGGTCCAGATCCATTTACTCAAAATGTTGACCGAAGTTAACTAAAATTAACTTTTAAAGGAAAAAACTTATTATTTTCTCATATTTTCACATAAAGGTTTCACAAAAATGCGCCCGGAATGTGCATGCAAATTGAGGAGAAAGAAAATAAGGTTTTAAAATCCTTGAAATCCCAAATTGGGTTCTGAAACACAAGATGACCTTTCGGATCATCACAATGTTGGTCCTCAATATTTAGGAAGTGCTCCACATGAACATGTCGGGCCAACATAGGCAAAATTGCGTTCATCCCAGAGACTCCTCATTCTAGTAAAGTAGCTAGCTATATCAGATGTTCCCTGAGAAGTACTACTAATTTCTCTCTGAATTTGAATATACTTGGAACCATTTGACTGACCATACCTATCATTTATGTCTTTCCAAACTTCCTTAGCAGTGTTGAGATACATAACACTCACAACAATTACTCTAATAAAGGAGTTGGTAATCCAAGCCTTGATCATGTTATTACAATGCTCACAAAAGGAATAATAAGGAGAATGAGGTTGACGTTGAGGTATCCGACCAATTATTAACCCTAATTTGTTTTTAGCTAAGAGAGAAGTCAACATACTGCTATGCCATATAACAAAGCCAATTCCATTAAAAGGAATGTTGTATAATTGACTATCAGGACTGTCAGATGGGTGAACATAAAACGGGTGACACAGATCAAGAGTAAGTTCACTAAATCCTTCAGAGTCAGTCGCGGTACCATGAAGGTCCTTAGTTAAATTTGTGTTAGTACTCATTGTGGACAGCAAATTCAGCAGCAAAGTACAACAATAGAAGTAGTAGGATTGTAAAGATACAGTTGAACACCCTTTTCTAGTGGACTATGCAAGGGTGTTCAAAGTCTATTTTTAATCAATAACAATTAATATTTTACCTTATACGTAGTATAATTTTTTGGCAAGGGGTGGTCAGTTGACCACCCTTGGGCCAACATAGCTTCTCCTCTAACCCAGACTAATACTAGTTTCAGTACTAAAACAAACCCCAGAAATCAACCCAAATTGAACATGCAATGAGGAAAGTGAGAAAATTTACCAATTGTCTGTAAAATCAAGAAGATGAAGTGTATCAAAGCTCAGGTTTGAAGTTCTGAAAGTAAAAGCCTAATTTTTCATTGTCGGAGAATCACCGCACCGAGAAAATCTCCAAAATTCCGTCCAAGGGTAGAATCAGACGATAGCTGAGGTTGAGATCGTTCCAATGATCCCATTCTGATACCATGTTAACCTTATTATTTGCAAAAATTGAGAAAAATGAAAAAGAAGAAAACCCTAGATCAGGTGAGATGAGAGAGAGGGGAATTTTTTATTTCATTGTTTGTAAGAATGATATTGTACAAAATGATAATCCCCCCGTGCTATCTTAACTGGGCCTAATATACTAATACAAAATACAATTACAAATGGGCTAGCATAACATATTGGGCCCAGTACTACTTATCAACAATTAAGCCTCTTCATGTGTTCTCCATCCATCTCAATAACTTGTGATAAATATTTTCTCCGGTCCATTTTAATTAATTTTTTAATTTTTTTTGGGTCCATAATATTTGTTTTTTTAAATATCAAAAAGAAATTAATTTTTTTTCAAAGTTGCCCTTTGAGTAAATAGCATAGGAGTATTTTTTATATTTCCAATGAATAAATTAAGATTAATAGGGTCAATTTTATTGTTAATTAATGCTAAAAAATAAATTTTTTAATATGTGTGAAACAACTAAAAAAATAATTAAAGTGAACCAGAGAGAGCTATACTTATACACGTAGCAAATGGTTTAATTTTATCTTTTACCACGATGAATTAAATATGTAGCTATCTTTATAGTATTAATATAGCAACAAGGTGATATATAGCCACGTAAATTCAATATAGTTTCCACAAAATTTAAATATGTAATTGTGCTCATGTATTAGCCTGCGAATTCAAAATCTCACAACTACATTCATCATGGAATATGTGGTTAGGTTTCTTTTATATTTTATTGACAAAAAAATTGTTTTTTAATAGCTTAGAAGTTTCAAGTCACAAAATACCTAATTAAATATTTTTGAAATTCCCAAATATATAGTTCTTGCGCATGCATATTATACGGAAACTAGCATGTATAATGAGCTTTAGGAATAACTTGGTCCGATCGATACACTAAACATCTAAATTTTATTTTAGTCCCTCGATCAAATATGGACACACTTTGTTTTGATCCTTATAATTCTCACTTTAAGCACATTTTGGATCTTTTGGGCTTTTTTCCTTCCTATGTGGATAAATAAAGTACCTATCGGACCTAACCCATTCAATCCTACAACTTTCTAAATATGACATATTTTAGGTTAGAAACACAACAAGAGAGAAAACATGAGGGTGCAGCCGTTTTTGAAGCCTTGTGAAAGAGGAAATTGTGTTCTTTTGCTTCAGAAATTTTCTGCTTAGGCAATCCACTTCAATTGTTTTATGGCTCGTTAACCATCGGATCGCGCTCAAATTTGAACTGGGATTTCCCAACATCTAGTTATTAGAGTTCAACGGTGAAGATTGGATTTGGGGGCGTGGACAATAGCTCATTTTATAGGGTGATTTCTCTCATTTCTTCAATTATTTTGGTGCAATTAATTATGTCTTGTTGCTCTTGGTTTGGCACTTCATTTGGACAATTGAACTTTTGTAACTCTTGTTTGTTGATTTAGTGAAGATTTGAGGGCCTTAGTCCCGTGATTTTTTACCTCTTCACGTTGAATGGGTTTTCCACAAAATTTTGGTGTCTCGTATCTTGATTACTTTTGCCTTGTTATTCTTCGTTTGCTTGTGGTATTATTACCATTTGTTCTAATTTATTGTCTTCTCTTGGTTAAAATAAATTGGAAAAGGTTGACTTGGGTATTATTTCGCTGCTGCCTCGTAATGCACACTGTTTGTGCTATTTATTTTCAAACAAAGAGGCATCAGAGCAAATGATTTGGCGGGACTCACTACTAGAAACACATCATTTTTCACGGAAAATTCTCACAAAAAAATTTTCAGTGGCAATTCCATCAAAATTCAATGGGAAAATTAAAATTTCTTTTCCTATAAAAACAATAACATTTGTCATTGACTATCCGTGGATATTTTGGCACAAAAATGCTCGTAGTTTAGTTTCCACTGAAACTCTGGGAAAAGTCATTAAAAAAATAATTATATAAAACTGGAAAAAAAATCAGTGAAGACAGTAAGAACTTAAACAATAAATAAAAAAATATTTTTACATATTCCTATAGAGAACATATATTTTTAATTTTTTCTTATAATTATAAAAATGATTTCCCACGGAGATTTTTCAGAATAGTAGTGGGAAAGTTTTATTATTATTCACATGATATTTAAGTTTTCCTTCATTCTATTCACATCGTATTTTCCCCCTCTGTATCTCCCACTCCACAGAAGTTTCTCACTTCACCCTATTCCCAGGTAATTCCACCCCTCCATCTCTCTTTCTCTCTCACTCACTCACCTTCTCCTTTTTGATTTTTGATTTCCCCCAAAGTACTTTGAAACTTAGAGATTTTATACTGTTTCAAACCTTAGATTTAAAAAAATTAATGTGAAGAGAATCAAGTCGCCCTCTTTCTTTTCTTTCTCGATTTCCTCTTCTCCTTCGTCATGAAGGAAACTAAATCCCTAATCACTTGTCATGTTGAAGCGCTTATTTTTAATGTGATGCTACGCTTTGTGTCTAATTTCACTGCAAAAAGAAGTCCACATCGATTCATATAATATGAAAGGAAATTTAAGAAAATATGCCCCAAAAATTAGATTTTTAGTGTCATGATTTTGTGATTGATGATAGTATTGAATTTCAAGTCTAATGAATTCTTTCTACTTATAAAGTAAAAGCCTCTTATGAACCTTATGTGCTTATTTATAATAGGTTGGTTTTGCTGTAATCTCGGTAAATTTTCTGCATCTAGTGCATAAAGATGCAATTTTTTTTTCTGTATACCTGAATCGTGTGGTTGGTTATGTATAGCTCGTCAATAGCCATATTGAAATATGTTGTAGTTATAATATCCTCTAATTTTACGTATCACCTATAGATGCAAGATAGCTCTAGTTTTATAGAGTCATAGTTTATCCTAAAAGGCAATTTATCAAGTATTGGAATAAAATCTGCGTGAATTAATCGGAATAGATATTAAGTGTTCATATGGCAAACCCTAACTAGTATGGGACTGGGGCGTTCCTGATTGTTGATTGTTACATACCACGATGCGAGAATTTTTATTTGGTCATTTACTATTGTAACGACCCGACTGGTCGTTTTGAGAATTTACACTTCACTCGGTAGTTTACGGGCGTGAACAACTCTGTATGATGTATTTTGACTTGTGTGAATTATCGTTTTTGATTTTAGGTTATCTGAGACTGATTTGGAAGAATGATTCTCAACTAGGAAGCTTTAAATTTGAAAGAGTTGACCAAGTTTGACTTTTTAGTATTTGACCTCGGATTAGAATTTTGATGGTTCCGTTAGCTTCGTTGGGTGATTTTGGACTTAAGAGCATATACGGATTGTGATTTGGAGGTCCATAGTTAAATTTGGCTCAGAGAAAGATGGATTTTTTGGAAAGTTTGAACGAGAGTGGACTTTTTGATATCGGGGTCGAGTTTTAATTCCAGAAGTTGGAGCAAACTCGTAATGTCAAACGTGACTTGTGTGCAAAATTTAAGGTCAATCGGACGTCATTTGATGGGTTTCACCATCGGTTGTGGAAGTTTAAAGTTTCAAGTTCATTGATTTTTGGATTGAAGTGTGACTCGTCGTTTCAATATTTTTATGTATGTTTTGAGGCCTCAAGTATGTCCGTGTTATATTATGGGACTTGTTGGTATGTTTGGACGAGGTCCCGTGGTGTTCGGGTGACTATCGGATAGGTTTGGGTTGTGTTGCGCTTGTTTTTTTTAATGTTTCGACGTTGTTTCTTCAAGCATAAATGGTACTACATTAAGCAAATGAGCTTCAATTTATGTTTTTATTGAAGCAATAGATCGGTATCGTAATTAATGAGCCATAGCAAAAAGAATCGTCAAATTTAGAGTATGAGGATTTTTATGGTCATTTACTAAGAATTTGGTGCTAGATTTTGCAGATTAATTAAGAAATTGTCACTGATTTCGTACTTACAAATATGCACTATTTTTAAATATTGAAATCAACATATCTCCTTCAATATAAGGTCAAATGGAGTGATTCAAGAGCCTAACTTAACTAGAATTTCACAAGAAATTCATTGGCAGTATCAAAAGCAAGTTTCAAGATCATTTGGCACAAGAAATGAGGCAAAATAGTGTTAAAATGAAGGTTTTGTTCAATTAACATATTTTGAGTTGGGGAGCTCGGGCTTGGACAATGTTTGAGGCAATTTTTACCATATAAATTGAGGTAAGTTTTCTCTACTCAGTTTTAGTTATATCCCATAAATCTATCTTCGGTTTTAGATTTTGGTTGATGAATTTTAAAGAGAAAATTTGAAATTATGGCCTAAAGTTTCATAATATGAATTTTTGCGTTTTTAAACATCGATTTAGAGCCGGAATTGAGTGAAACTAGTATAGTTGGACTCGTAATTTAATGGGTTATCGGATTTTATGAGTTTTGTCAGGTTCCGAGGCGTGAGCCCTCATGTGAATTTTGGCCGGATTTGGGATTTGATTTAGGATTCGATCTTTATCATTTGGAATTGTTTCCTTGGTCTTTATTTGATGTATTTGAGTTTCTTTTGGATAGTTTGAGCCGTTCGGAGGTCACTGCATGTGTGATGGCATTTTTGGAGCATCAATAGGCTTGCTCGGTATTGTAATTAGCTTGTTCAAGGTAAGTGTCTTGCCTAACTTTGTTAAGGAATTTTTTCTTCCTATTTGACATTGTTTGCTATTTGTGGGGCTGATAAATATATGAGGTGACGAGCGTATATGTATGAGCATGGGTTAATCATGCTCGGGGGTAGATTATGTTACATTTGTATTTGTAGAACTTCCCCTATTAAAAAAATTAAAATTAGCTACGAACGTCATCACTAATTTATCGTTAAAATGCTCATAGCTAGCAGAATTTCTTGATAATCCGTTGCTAAATGAGATTAGCAACGGATTTTTTTTATTTAGCTAAAAATTTGTCCGTCGCTAAAACCTGATTTTTTTAGTAGTGTTCGTGACCTTCCTGCTTCATGCTTTACTTGATTCTTAAAGGCTAAGAACATAATATTAGATGATAGAAATCAAGACTTATCTTATTATAACGTGATCAAGTTTGACAAAAATTCTGAGAATACAATGATATATCTAATTTGGGCATCTCTATACGAAATCATTATTACATAACTAAGCTGATATTCTTCATATACTAGACTCTATACTTGTGTAATGAATCATTTGTGAGATTTATGGAAGTATTTAAATAATACGGTTCTTAAAGGTTATTTAATCATTGTTGAATTGGAAAGTTGTGATTGGGATTTATTTGAAATATCCGTTAATACACTCTCCTTGATATTATTTATGCTTCTTGCCTTGTTGATATTGATATACATATGCTTGGTAAGGAAGAGTGTAAAGCACGAAGGGTGATGTCGTGTCATTGTTAATACATAATCATGGAAGGGAGAGTATAAATCACGAAAGGTGATGTCGTGCCATATTATTGAGAGTAAAAGCATGAAGAGTGATGTCGTGCCATATTATTGAGAGTAAAAGTACGAAGGGTGATGTAGTGCCATGTTATGAGAGCGTAAAGCACGAAGTGCGATACCTTGACATTTTATTTATAACGTTATGCTTTTATATCATCATGAGGTCATGGCACGATGGGTGTTTCCGTACAGGCGAGGATGAGGGACATGCATTATGTTATGATATCGATTTTCCCGTGTATATGTTCATGTATTTACCTTGATATGTTGTTGTCGCAATTTGAGATCTGATGTGACTTGTTGCTATTGTTCTTTCATTTATCTCTATATCAATTGTTGTTGTGTCGATCATATCTTCTGTTTGTTTAACTTGCAAATATCACGCCTGTCGCGCCGCCTTTTCCCTCTTTTTTTATGGAGAGAAATCCAAGTTTAGATATTCATGGGGTGTAATGACTCATTTCCTTTTGGGAATTGGGTACTTGAAGATTCGCCACCTGACGGATTATGGTGTGTTAGGGCACTTAGAGCAATTAACTCTTGGGTTGGTTTGTATTACCAGATATTAGGGTAAGGGCTCGAGGTAACCTCGAGGGGAAGGTGTTAGGCATCCCTATTGGTCCACAACTGTGGGTCCCGACCAAACTTATATTCACAAATTAGTCCATTACAAGTAAACAATTCGATCAAATAGGTTACAAGTAAAGCACGTTAGAATAACTCAAGTAGTAAGATAAAGGTTTGGATAAGTTGTAAAACAAAGGTTTAATAAAACATGAATTTGGTAAAGAGGGGTCTTAGGTTGGTTATCCTATAAGATCACCCCACTCAATGCTTGGTAAACACTCCTCAATAAGGGTACACAAGTAACATTAGCGCGTAGTCACCATATCCCATATATACCCTTCCCATCCCCTTATTGGTCATGCAAAGCGAGTGTTTGGTCAACGATTTTTATTGCGTGCATCCACTCGTCCCTTCTTAATGGTCCCAGAGGGAGTTAAGACCTCTACCTATAGGTGGTTCTAGACGTACTGCCAAGGTTTTTAAATGGAGAAATTTCAAAGGCAAAAATCAAAAACACTTAGGACTTTCAACACATAAAGGGAGCAACTAAGAGGCTCAGAATTTCCTCCTCAAACAAACACATAAGCAACACGACTCAAGCACAGTTAAGCTCTTTTATTAGACAATGTCCTAAAGCAGGATATATAATATCTAAGTGAATATGCAAAAGAAAAACAACCTCTTTTTTTGACTCAGAAGTTATACCCTAGCAGTTGCCTATGGACCTTTTTAAAGCCTGTTAGGAACAGAAAACATTAAGCAATAGAGTCAGTTTCATAGGCGCAACTTTTTGAAAACACCCTAAGGGCTTGCCTATACGTGGAGTACTAATATCTCTATTAATGCTAAAACAAACTAGGTTTTGAAATGAACTCCTTTAATACCTTTAGGCATGATATCTAGTGAGACCGAGGCAGTTTGAAAGAACTTGTTTTAGGAAGTACTTGATACTTACTAAAACCAATTTAGAAATGAACTAGGCGTGATCAAGATGATTTATTTAGCCTAAATTAGATTAACAGGCTGAATTGCGAGTACGGATCCCTATAAGAATGATATCTAAGCGTAACATTGATTTTAATGATTTGCAGGTATAAATACTCGTTGTAACTAAATTTGGATTAGGTCATATAGGCATGGCGTCTATTATTAAACTGATTTTAAGACATGATTGTTTGGAACCTATAAGTAGGGTTTCTCATCGTGATAGAGTATAAAACCTTATAGACATGGTTTCTACTTGATGAGCAAACAAACTTAAAAGTGAAGTCCTATGGACATGATTTCTATTGGGCAAAGCAATCAGATTAAAGAGTAAAATTCTTTGAGCATGATTTCTATTTATCAAAGCAATCAGATTAAAGAGTAAGGTCCTAGGAGCATGACTTCTACCCGTATTACCCCATAAAGCATGCATCTACCCACCCTTTTTACTAAATACTCCAATATCTGTTTACAAATTATTACAGGAGAATGAATGAATTAGAAAATCAAGAAACTATTCTATAGGGAACCTTCAATCAGGACAAGGTTTCCCATAGCCTCCAATGGCCTCATATGCCTCAGTTCCATAGACAAGTCAGAGTCTAGGTGCATCAAAGTTCCCTAAGAATCTCAAGGATCGCGGGCAGTGCTTGCACCTAGACTTAGTAACCAAAGATTGAACAAGTGCAGTGTGGAAAGGCCAGCCTCAGTATGCCAGAGTTCATAGGATTTTCAAAAGGATCCCAAGGCAGTACACATACTAAAGGGGGCAGAACTTGCTGTCGTGCCCCCTTTTCCCTTCCTTTTTACGGGGAGAAGTCTGGGTTTAGACATTCATGGGGTGTAATGACTCATTTCCTTTTAAGAATTGGGTACTTGAAGAGTCGCTACCTAACAGATTATAGTGAGTTAGGGCACCTAGAGCGATTAACTCTTGGGTTGGTTTGTATTACCATAGATTAGGGTAAGGACTCGAGGTAACCTCGAGGGGAAGGTGTTAGTCACCCCTCTTGGTCCACAATTGTTGATCCCGACCGAACTTATATTCAAAAATTAGTCCATTACAAGTAAACAATTGGATCAAATAGGTGCAAGTAAATCACATTAGAATAACTCGAGTAGTGATATAAAGGTTTGGATAAGTTGTAAAACAAAGGTTTAAATAAAGCAGGAATTTGGTAAAGAGGGATCCTAGGTTGGTTATCCTATAAGATCACCCCACGCAATATCCGATAAACATTCCTCAATGAGGGGCTACAAGTGACATTAGCACATAGTCATCATATCCAATATCTACCCTTCACATCCCCTTATTGGTCATGCAAGGCGAGTGTTCGGCCAATGATTTCTATTGTGCGCTGCTACCCATCGCTTCTTAATGGTCCAGGAGGGAGTTAAGACCTCTACCTATAGGTGGTTCTAGATGTACCCTAAGGTTTTTAAAGGAAAAAATTCTAAGGCGGCAATCAAAAACACTTAGGATTTCCAACACATAAAAGGAGAAATTAAGAGGCTTAGAGTTTCATTTTCAAACAAACATATAAGCAGCACGACTCAAGCACAGTTAAGGCCTTTTATTAGAAAATGTCCTAAAGCAGGATCTAAGTGAATATGGAAAAGTTAAACAACCTCTTTTTTAGACATAGAAGATATACCCTAGCAGTTGCCTATGGACCTTTTTAAAGCCTGTTAGGAACAGAAAACATTAAGCAATAGAGACAGTTTCAGAGGCACAACTTTTTGAAAACACCCTAAGGGCTTGCCTATACACGGAGTACTAATGTATGTATTAATGCTAAAACAAACCAGGTTTTGAAATGAACTCCTTTAATACCTATAGGTATGATATCTAGTGATATTGAGGCAGTTTGAAAGAACTTGTTTTAGGAAGTACTTGATACTTAATAAAACCAATTCAGAAATGAACTAGGTGTGATCAAGATGATTTATTTAGCTTAAATAGAGTAATAGGTAGAATTGCGAGTAGGGCTCCTTATAGGCATTATATCTAAGCATGACACTTATTTTAACGATTTTTAGGTATAAATACTCGTTGTGACTGAATTTGGATCAGGTCCAATAGGCATGATGTCTATTATTAAACTGATTTTAAGACATGATTGTGTGGAACCTAAAAGCAGGGAATTATGACAGAGTGTAAAATCTTATAGACATGGTTTCTACTTGACGAGCAAACAAACTTAAAAGTGAAGTCCTATGGACATGATTTATATTGGGCAAAGCAATCAGATTAAAGAGTAAAATCATATGAGCATGATTACTATTTAACAAAGCAATCAGATTAAAGAGTAAGGTCCTAGGAGCATGATTTATACCCTTATTACCCAATAAAGCATGCATCGACCCACCCTTTTTTACTAAATACCCCAATATCTGTTTGTAAATTATTACAGGCCAATAAATGAATTAGAAAATTAAGAAGCTATTCTATAGAGAGCCTTCAATTAGGCTCAAGTTTCCCAAAGCCTCCAATGGCCTCATATGCCTCAGTTCCATAGACAAATCAGAGTCTAGGTGCATCAAAGCTCCCTAAGGATCTCAAAGATCCCGGGCAGTGCTTACACCTAGACTTAGTAACCAAAGATTGAATAGGTGCAGTGTGGAAAGGCCAGCCTTAGTATGCCAGAGTTCATAGAGTTCTCAAAAAGATTCCAAGGTAGTACACATACTAGAGGGGGCAAAACTTATTGACTAAGAGTAGAGCAAAAAGTGATGGACACGAGTTGAAAGAATTTAGTAAGAAACTGTATCTAACAAAAAGTCTTTTTGAAAGTAATTCAGTAAAGCAACAAAGATTGCTTGAAAAAGAGATTGGAGTAGTTAAAAAAGTCCAAACACCTTAGGATATGCTCATACACAACCAGGAGTCATAACATCAATACCAGTTTGGTAGTCACAAACAGGGGTAAAGGGGGTTTGGGAATACATTGGACACACATAATTAAGCAAAGCCTAGTAATTAATAGTCATGCCCAGAAGTAGCTAACTAGACATAGTCACAGAATCAGACATAAAGAACAGACTTACATATAAAGGGATAGTGATTTAGGAGATCCATGGTGGTAAACATATAACAAGTAAGAGATGACTAGTGTAAACATGCAGAAGCAAACAGAATGGGAAATACACTAATCTCAAGGGAGGGGGATACATGCTAATAATGTAACCCTCAACTACAAGTTTCACAAAAAAAACATAAATAAAAGCAAACTAGAAACAAGATGAATTGAAACAATAAGAGAATCATATTGTTGTTGGAACTTTGAATTGAAACTAGGACATACCAGTAAAGAGGATAGTGAGTAGAATGAAAAAATAAGAGAGCACAAATGGTTAGCCTTGGCTTGTAGCCAACTAACTTAGAGCGGTAGCAAGTTGCACAAGAGAGAGAGCAGAGATTTTTCTTTTAAAGTATGAGAGATAGTTTTGAACCCAAGTGTTTGTGTGTTTGTGTATATGAGAGAGCATATATATAGTTTTAAAATAGGTAGTAAATAAGGTAAATAAAATCACAGTCCATTGGTAATTAAGGAACTTGAGATCAATCAGTCAGGAAATCAAGGTAAGTCCCCTTTAATTGAGGATTTAACTTTGAACAGTAACAGACATATGCCTAATAAGGAAAGAAATCGTGTAAGGCTGGACATGTCAATCAAGGAAGTATTTTTTGCATAGTACAAGAATGCAATATGTAATAGAGGCCAGGTTCAGCACACATAAATCAAGGAAAGATTTGAGCAATCAATCAATAGAATAATTAACCATCGAATAAGGTTGGAAAAATGTTTTACAAGGTAAAAATCAGTAAAATAATCATGGAAGATCAATCAAAAAGATTCGGGGATGCAAGAATAGGAAGTAACACTGATTTAACACCACTCTATACGAAAAAACACATGGTAAGCAAAATCAGAACCGCAAGAGGTCGAGTAGGACAAGAATCACACACAAAATTAGGGATTCATGTATAACATTGTATGAATTAGTAAGCTAAACATGATACAGGTAGGAGAAGTGAAGAATTAGAAACATTGGTGAACCAAATAGGCAAAATCACATAATAGGCAGGGATAACCACAACTAAGAACCATATCAAACAAACGTAGGGAAAAAAATCACAGAATCATAGAAACATACAGATTATACGACACTTTCTCCCAAGTCCAAGGCATTCCCCCCCTTTATGCCTCTTTCTCTTACCATGACTTGTGGTCGGAATCTGTTACTATCTTCTGTCATGCGGCCTGAGCGACATTTTTCTTGTATGTGCACCTATGCGACTCTTCTCTTTAGCTTTTCGCCAATCTCTAGACTTCACTTTTGGTTACATATACAGAACTTGACAAGATGTCCCTCTGGCATATATAGGTGTACCAAAGTTCTTTACTCGGTACTTTGTCGAATTTACGAATATTGTTTTATCTTATTTTATAGACATGGCTATCCATCCACATGATTTTACTGCATCTAGGTAGGCCATACTGTACCATAACTCTTACTTCGACTTATCGTTACTGAGGTCTGCTACCAAACTAAGGTCTGCTACCAAACTCCAGCTTACTCTCATTGCTTATCCTATATGCAACTAAATCCTTTAATGAGTTTTCCATACTGTTCAATTAGACTGATCAACCTAGGGGCGATACTATACTTCTATAATCGTATTTCGTAGTATCCCAATATGATTCATCCTTTGGGGGTTATTATAACCCCGTACAACTCATGAAATACCCTTTTTGTCATGACCCCAACCCCGATCGTGATGGCGCCCAATACACTGCTAGGCAAGCCTGACCAATTAGCAACCTTAACCCATTTCTCATATAGTTCATTATTAGCTAACATAGTTAAATTACCACATCATCATATTAAAAGTCTAAAATAAGAGTTAAACATGTAGAATTCCAAAAAATAATCCTACTACATAGCCCATAAAGATCCGGTGTCACAAGTTTGAGCCTTTAATACAAGTTCAATAGCCTAATACATACCAATCTAGGAAAATGTGAATAAAATAAGAGGATAGAAGGGAGAGATCAGGGCTGCGGACGTAGTGCAGCTACCTCTATGCTCCCGGATATGCACTGCTCGTCTGAATATCCTCAACAGCCTCAGATACACCTGGATCTGCATGCAAGGTACAGGGAGTAATGTGAGTACTCCGACCCAGTGAGTAATAAACATAAATAAAGGCTGAGAATAAGAAATCATGAAAAAACACAAAGTAATCTATAATTTGGAAGTTCAGTACAAGTAAATGAGAGCAATAAACCAAATGAAATCGTAATATGGAAGTGCTACAAAGACAAGAAGTTAAGTGACAACATGTAAAGAAAATCAACACATAGAACGGTACCCTATAGTACCCGCTGCGGCGTGCAACCCGATCGATTTATTTATCATAGACGGTGCTCACTGGGGTTTTACAGACTCCGGGAGGGGCCCCTTACGGACAAAGCCCAATAACAAGCCATCACATGGCACCAATCTAGGCCCTCGACCTCATATCAATGTCAATGTAATATTGATGCGGCGTGCAGCCCAATCCCAATCACATAAACCCCTCGGGCAATATTAAAATAGTAGTTCTCATCCCAAACATCCTTAGAAATATCATTTAAGTTTCAAAAACCGAATAAAAATGGCCGAGTGGTAAAATAGTAGAAAACAGTACGATCGAGTTCAAGTAGTAAAGCAAAACGGTGAGGGAATAGTGATAAAACTCCCCGAAGGGTCCAAATAGTTGGCACAAAGCCCAAATATGGCAATCAATCTAGAAAATGATGATAACAAATAAGCTTAAGTCAAATACGCAGTAAAAGCATCACTCAGGACAGACCAAGTCACAATCCCCAATAGTAAACGACCCCACGCTCACCATCAAGCGTGTCTCTCACCTCAATATAGCACTACGATGTGCAAATCCGGGGTTTCAAACCCTCGGGACATCATTTACACTCATTACTCACCTAAAACCGGCCAAAGCTCTAGCTCGCTATGCCCTTGCCTGTCAAATCGGCCTCCTCATGCGTCGATTCTGACCAAAACCAGAGCGAATACGGCACAATAGGCTGAGGGACGATTCTGACCAAAACTAGAGAGAATACATCACAATAGGCTGAGGGAATAAAACTCAAGCAAAAATAATCGAAAAATATTAAAATCCCGAAATTAGCAAAACCTGAGCCCCGGTCCCACTTCTCGGAACTTAAAAATTTTCACATCAACGGGTTCCTTATATCGCCATGAGTCTATGAATATGAAGAACAACAAAACCGGAGTCCAAATGACCCCTCAAATCCCAATTTAAAATCCCACAATCCCAAGCCCTGGTTCTTCAATTTTTAGCTAAATTTCCATGAATTTCTAGGTTAATTTCACAATATAATCACGTTTTTGGATCATAAAACTTAACTCCAATCACTTCTCCTTGAATCCCTCTTCAATTCCTCAAAGAGCTCATACTCAACAATGGTGGAAAAATGACTAAGGCTCGCCGATGAAATGTACCTACTGCTCGGCTTCTAAAATTCCTTCTGTGCAATCGCAGCCCCAAGATTGCGATCGTGAAGGGAAATATTTCAAGGCCTCCAAAATGACCTATGAGAACGCGACTATAGCCATGCGAACACGAAGCACCAAAAAAATTACCTTCCGCGATCGCGGACCTACTATTGCGAACGCGAAGAACAAAAATCTGGCCTGCCAAAATCCTTCTATGCGAACGCGGAGGGTCTTATGCGAACGCGAAGAATCACTAACCAACCCTCTGCGATCGTGAGCAACAAAACGCGAATGCACTAAACAAATTTCCTTCTTCCCAATTTCCTCTATGCGATCGCAATACCACCCCCACGACCGTAAAGAATAAAATCTCTGCAACACAACCACTGAAAATCTACAACTTTGAAACTTAGGAAATGGTCCGATTGACCATCCAAAACTTACCCGAGGCCCCCGAGACCTCAACCAAAAGCACAAATGCATAACATCATTTAAACTTTATCCAATCATCAAAACACCTCAAACAACAACAAAACCATCAAATTACATCGAATTCAAGCCTAAGGTTTTCTAAAACTTCCGAAACACGCATTTGATAAAAAACCCGACTAAACCACCTCCGAATGACCTAAAATTTTACACACATATCCCAAATCACATGAAGAAGCTATATCAACTCTTGGAATTCCATTCCGACCCTCGGATCAAAATCTCACCTATCAACCGGAATTCGCCAAAATACTAACTTCGCCAATTTAAGCCTAATTCTACACCGGACCTCCAAAACCACATCCGATCACATTCCTAAGTCACAAATAACCTTCCGAAGCTAACCAAACCATAGGAATTCACATCCGGACCCTCTAACTCATAAGTCAACATCCGGTTGACTTTTCCAAACCAAGCCTTCCTTAAAGAGAGTAAGTGTCTCAATTCCTACCAAAACCATTCCAAACCAACTCGATCACATAAGACACGGATAGCGAAGCATAAAGAAGCAAAAATAAAGGAAAACAGAGCGGTAACTCATGAGACGACGGGTCGGGTCGTCATATCCTCCCCAACTTAAACAAACACTCGCGCTCGAGCGAGTCAAGAAACATACCTGAAGACTCAAACAAGTGAGGATATCTACTCTGGATCTCCCGCTCGGTCTCCTAGGTAGCCTCTTTCGCGGGCCGACCTCTCCACTGCACCATTACTGAAGCTATGTCTTTTGACCTCAACTTTCGAACCTAACGACCTAAAATAGCCACGGGCTCCACATCAAAGCTCAAATCGTATCATCCAACTGAACCGTGCTGAAGTCCAAAACATGAGAAAGGTCCCCAACATACTTCCGGAGCATAGAAACATGAAATACCGGATGCACGCTCGACAAGCTGGGCGGCAAAGCAAGCATATAAGCCACCTCCCCAATCCTCTGAAGCACCTTAAAAGGGCCAATGAACTGCAGACTCAACTTCCCTCTCTTTCCAAATCTCATAACATCCTTCATGGGCGAAACCTTCAGCAAGACCTTCTCCCCAACCATGTAGGATACATCTTGAACCTTCCGGTCCGCATAACTCTTCTGATGTGACTGTGCTGTATGAAGTCTCTCCTGAATCACCTTCACCTTCTCTAGTGCATCATGAACCATATCTGTCCCCAATAGCCTAGCCTCGCCGGGCTCGTACCAACCAACTGGAGATCTACACCGCCTTTCATACAAAGCTTCGCACGGTGCCATCTGAATACTCGACTAGTAGGTGTTGTTATAGGCAAACTCCGCAAGTGGCAGGAACTCATCCCATGAACCTCCAAAATCAATAACACATGCACGTAACATGTCCTCCAATATCTGAATAGTATGCTTGGACTGTCTGTCCATATGAGGATGGAACATTGTGCTCAACTCCACCTGAGTACCCAACTCTCTGTGCGCGGCTCTCCAAAATTGCAAAGTAAACTGAGTACCTCTATATGAGATGATGGAAACCGGAACACCATGCAACCGAACAATCTCCCGGATATAAATCCCTGCCAGCCTTTTTAAAGAATAGGTAGTGTGAGCACGTGATTTTTGCCTCACACGAATTACTCCCAAAGAATTCAAAATAAAATAAATTTTCCTTGTGCGCAATTTTGTGAATTTTTGTGGTATTTTCCGTTATTATTTGCATTTGTCAATATATGTTTGTTCTGCCTAAATTAATGGAAAAATACAAAAATAGGTTGCATTTGCATTTAGGATTTAATTTTACAGCTCTTGAGTTAAGTAGTAAATTACTTATATAATGCACTTTGCATTTCAGTGTTTAATTGTGTGATTTGGTATTTAATTATTTGTGATAATGATTATTTAGAGCTAATTAGTATTTTAAGTCAATTTGTTTTTTTAATATAATTTAGGATTTTGGTTTAATTTTGGAAAATAATTTAGGAAGAAAATAAAAGAAAAGAAAAGAAAATATATGAGGGGAAATCAAAATTGGGCCAAATCCGTTTAATTCGAAGAAGCCCAAACAAAACAACCCAATCACTCGACCAAACTCGCCCGATCCGGCCCAAAACCGTCTTCAAACCGGACCATCTCCACACCCACCAAACGACATAGTTTGGACACCCTTCAATCTGAGTCGTCGATATCCTTTGATCTAACGGCTCATTACGTCTCCCATTAACCAAACCCGACCCGCCCCGAACCAATCCAACACCCCTTATAACCAAATGACAATTAACCAATCAATCAGAGCCGTTGGATTCCATTCATCCAACGACCCTAATTAATTGGCTAATTCTAATATACCAAACCCCCTCAAACCTGATCCACCAGTTCCCTTCCCTTCCCTTATCTCTCAGAGACACAATGTAACGCCGCCGTACACCGCCGTCGGAAATCACCTCTCGACGGTGGAAAGTCTCCAAACACCACCAAAATTACACCCCAAGCTTCCCTCAACCTCCTCTTCTGAAATCCCAACCCCTCTTCCTTCGAATGTTCCTGGATTTGGTCGAATATTAAATCTAAAACATAAACCCTAGCGCCGCCACAAGATTCCCCAGTGGTGGCGCCATCTCAGACCACTCCCAAACTAACACCACACAACTGCCTTGACCCTCTCATCCCTAACCCACCACTATTTTCCTTTGAATCAGGCTAGAACCCTTCGAACCTGGATTTGAATGGACGAACCCTAAACACGCAAACCCGAGGATCGAGTTCATGGTTGAAGGAATGAGGTTGTAATCGACCTTAGCTGTGTGTTCTCAGTCGAGAACACTCAATTAAGATCCATTTCGGCTTCAAAGTCAAAAATTAGAGGGTTGAATTCAACACAGGGTCAATCAGAGGTAGTGGTCCAAATTTTGGTCCTTTTATATTTCTTTTTTTTACTATTATCCTATTCTACTCCTTTCTTTAGAATGATTATTTGGTCAGAGTTGATTTGTTTTTTATTTAGTTTTTGTGTTAAACTAAGAAAAAAATTTGTTCATCGATTTGGTCTAGTTTATTCATGAGTTCCTTTAGCTATTATTCATGTCATCTGAGGTTGTTGGTTCATTCTAGTGACCCCTGAATCCTTCTTTTCTGTAATTAGTATTAATAATATGTTAATGAATTAGTTTCATTTTTATTCAAAACTTGGGTAATTGTGTTTTAGGCTTGAGGTGTGTATCTTTAGGTCTAGTTTTGGGTCGGGTTGCTTAAGGGTTTCTGACCTTGGGTCAATTTGACCTAGTATGGTTTCTGAAAGTAATAATAGGGGTTTTAGGGGGTAGTTTGGGGAATTTGGACCGTCAGTAATTAAAATAGGAGCTGCTAACAAAGTTAAGTGGTGCACTAGCTGTTTAAATAATGAGCACAAAGTTAGTGGAGGATTAAAAAAAACTGAAAAGGTAAATTGTTAGTGGTAAACACACTCATGGGATGCCTAATTAAAAGGCTGAAAATACAAATGTAAAGGGAATACACAGCCTGGAAAGGGGAGGGATAGAATTAAGAAAGGGTAGAATACACATTAAAAAGGGTATACAGGATGGAAAGGGAGGGGACTGATGGATATATAAAGGGGGAGATGGAGATACAAACAGAGGGACTGAATAGATAGAGCTTGAGAGAGTTAAGAAAAAATAACTCTGAAAATCTGAAAAACCAAACGGCTGGACTGCTTTTACTGTTCCATTGATCATTTTCTTTGCATTTCTGGTTACTGTTTAGTCTTTGAAAGAACATTTTATCAACTGGGGTAAAAAAATGGACTGAGTATATTTGTAGAAGTCTGGTTTGAGGTTCAAGTCATCATTTTCAATTGAGAGCTAAGTTTTGATTGTTGCCTATCGTTTGCTAGGGTTTGGAAATTGGTTTGTTAAGCATTGCTGGTGCTGTTTGTTGCTGCTTAAAGCTGATGATCCCTTGTTGTTTTTTTGTTCTTTATAAACCCAGGTGCACCCTTCTGTAACCACGTTGGCTGTGAAATAAATTGGAGAAAATGAATTGATATGAAGATGTTGAAGCATGAGATGTCCTTCAGCTTGTTGAAATGGTTTTTTTTTTAATTGCTATGGCCTTTTGTTTACTCTAGGTTTGTAGTTGGTTTGTAACAATTATTAGAAGTGATTTATATGTTAGTTTCAGTTCATCCTCTCCCTGATCCCCTCAAGTGTCGAGTGTTCAAGTTCACTGAAGAGTTATAAAGTTATCAATTCTGGTAGTACAACTTAATTTGCAATATATATTAGTTGAAGGTAGTATTTGATTCGAGACTTATCTGGTTCTATCACTGATTCAGTGTGTGCGAACTGGATATTTCTCTAATAGTTTGGCGAAGTAGTAATAATTAAACTTCTGTTGTTCCTAGAACTTAAGTTGTAGTGGTAATGACTCCTTTCAAGTGCTTTCATAGTTTTTCCATCATGCTTTAAATGTTAGTTTAGATTTCAGATCTGGAATATTGTATAATCCAGAAATGCTTGTAGGATTGATATATATGTTCATGCTAGTACTAATTTGGCAGGTGCCTAAAAGGGCTAGTAGTTAAATCCTGGTTCACGTTTCAACATTAGCTTTCCATGTTCTTAGTTTTGAGGACATCTGACTAGAATTTGGGAATTTGCAAATTTTTATCGTGCAAGCTTTTATCTAAGTTTAAACATGTTGATTTGTGTCAAAATGGGGTTTAAATTAGAAGCTTAGTCGTTAATGTCTTGTGAATACATGAATGTCAATGTTCTTCATATTACTGCTATCTGTGGTGTGCCTACAAAACTAGTTATTTGCGTCAGTTTGGGGCATGCAAGGGTTTGACGTTGAGTCCCATGCATAAGCTTATTGAAGCCTCAAATTTGGGCCTAGCCTTAGGCCCAAGCTTGATCATCTATTTAACGGTGGTCCAGGTTGCTCTCTGTATAGATGGGCTATTAGCTGTTGTGCAAAATAAGTAATTCCCTTTCCATGAGAGCCCTTAATTAATGACTTAGCACTTCAACCGTATTCACCATTAAATAATTAAATTCCTTTAATAATTAAGGGGTGTGCCATATTAAGTGATACAAATAGTTATGGCCTTTAAACACGTAGTTTGAACTTTCTTAATTTAGAATTGAGGCGCGCCATGCCAAACAAAAATGACAATTGCATGAACCTCACTTTATTTAATCTTGAATTGATCCTTAGATTCCGAGGCGTGTCATTTAGCAAATTCCATGGCCCTCGCAAAGTGCAAACGCGTAGTTGCTTTAGATGTATGTTTAATAATATTACTCTCCTAAATTTGGGTGCGCATTTATGTGACGCAAATTCAAATCTCAACGATGTTAAAATATGTCAAACATCGCGGGTGCATTTATGTGACGTGGTTCGAGACGTATTTTAATGACGTTGTAATTCTCTTTAAAATATGATAATAAAAGCGGTTAAAAGTTAAAATTTGCACATAGGTTAATAATTTTTTAAAATCAGATAATTAAGCTGAATATAACAGTTGAGCGACCGTGCTAGAACTACAGAACTCGGGTATGCCCAACACCTTTTCCCGGGTTAACAGAATTCCTTACTCGGATTTCTGGTTTCGTGGACTGTTAAACAGAATCATTATTTTCCTCGATTTGGGATTCAACCAGTGACTTGGGACACCATAAATATCCCAAGTGGCGACTCTGAATCTTCTAATAATAAATCATGTTTTGATTGTCCTTTAATTGGAAAAACTCCTTTATACCCTTCGGGGCATAGTGCAAAAGGAGGTGTGACAGATCTGGCGACTCTACTGGGGACATGAACCCAGAACTTTTGGTTTAGGGTTCAAGAATTCGAGCTTAGAATAATTGTTGTATTTGGCTTTGTTTATTATCTGATATTTTTACATGTTGGGCTTAATGTGCAAAATGATGCTTTTACCGCTTTGATATTATTTGAACTGTACATATAAGTTGTTACGAAACCCTTCTCTTCTTATCTTTGGGGATGTGCTCGCTGGTCGAGACTCCTTATTCTGTTAGTTTCATACCTTAAAATAATAAAGAGGCTCAGACAAGTTACTAAGCCGGATGATCTTTCCGGCCCCCGGTACGTAGCCCCCTCCTCAACTCGAGTTTTCCGCTCGGGGTGCACAGTCTAGAACAGATACTCAGGTTTTTAACCTAGAATAACTAAGCCTCATGCCGGATCCCTAGTAGGAACATTTGTTTGCATCATGTGCATTTGACTTTGGAGGCTTATAACAGGGGTTGGGTCTGTCTAGGACAAGTGTACCAAAATTGAAAATAGACTATCCCGATGCATCTTACGTACTGCCTGTGCATTTATTTGCTTCGGACTTGCATGCTGACCGACTTTCGAATATTTGGGGAAAAAGGAAAAAAAGGAAGAGAAACAGCGGTATGAGGGTTAAAGAGAGATAATTACCTGTTTTGGAAAAACCAATGTCCAAATAGTGTCGAAACTCTGCCGAATTGTTTTGGGGAAAATGAAGAAAAAATAGAATGAAAAATGTGTTTGTTTTCAAAAATAGTTCGTTTTATTTGCCAATGAAAAAGAAAAAAGAAAGTCTTGTATTCAAAAAATAGTTTATATATTCGCCAATGAAATGAAAAAAAGGGAGTCTTGTTTTCAAAAATAGTTTATTTTATTTACCCGAACTACGCCAGTTTAATTCTCACAGGGTGTGGGTCCAACTTCTTTTTTGCAAAAATAGCCCGAAATAAACAAAATTTTGTTTTTATTGTAAATAGGTAAGGTGATGCCGTTTTTGTCAAAAATAGCCGAATGTTCCCGAAAGGGATGCAGGAAGGCTGATTTTGCATATACAGCCACCTTTGGTTTTTTTCCAATTTTTGGCTATTTGCGGGAACAACCTTAAAATCTTCCTCCGGAAGTGCTGAAAGGCCGTATCTGCAAACCTGGGCTTTTGGTTTTAGAATTAAAATTATGAAAAAAGAAGGGGTCAATTTTGATTTTGGATTCAAATAGAATAAAATCATGACTGTTCTACTTAATCACCTTAGTAAATGTGTAGAATGAGCACAAGTCAGAATTTACCAGTAACAATTATGAACAAGATCCCTTTAGAGTTGCACATGTGGTGGGATGACTTGGGCGGATCAGGGCGAGACACAGTCAATTTGTACTTGGAAGGCCTTACTGGGTTGCTGAAGATTAATACGAGGGGGGGTATCATAAAGGCATTGGTCCCATTCTGGGACCCGGCGCACAATGTATTTCACTTCTCAGATTTTTAACTTACCCCAACATTGGAAGAGATATCCGGATACGTCGGGGGTCCCAAAGTTCCTCTGAGACACCAATACCTGATATCCCCAAGGACCGTAGCCGTACACAGATTCCTGGATTCCTTGAAAATAAGCAGGGTGGTACACAACCCGGACTTGGCAGTTGGTTTTTGTACTTTCCCATTCATATACAACATATATGGTCATATAGGAAGGTTCAACAAGCCAGAGAACAAAATCTATAGCAAAGGAAACCGCCTTAAGTGGGAATAACATAGGTGTTTTGCATTTATGGTGGCCTTTCTGGGACTTCTGAGTTCCCTAGAAAAGACAGGAATATTGACATATGAGTAGCTGGGGCTGTAAATACTTTGCTTACAAGCCAACAACACCCTCGTACCCATGATATTAGCGTAAATCTTCTGCGCTCTTACTGTCTGCAAAGGCGGAGGGGACTTTTTTGAGGGTTGTAATATGCTGCTGCAGATATGGATGATCGAACACTTATGCCATTGTCCTCGATTTATGAGTTACGGGTCGTCAAAAAAGACATGCATAGAGGAATTTTCTACGAGGGTTGATGGGATCAACTTACCAGAAGGGGGCGCAGAGTGGGTAGCATGCCTTCGTTTCGTCACTGCGTGCCAGATAGAGTAGACATTTGGATGGTTATCTGTGGATGAAATCATATATATGCTAGCCACCGAACCTCATTTCCTATTAATGGGACGCACAAGTATTCAACCCTATGCCCCATATCGAGTTTTGAGGCAGTTGGGGAAATGCCAAATAGTCCCGAAGAATGAAGATCTCAGTAGCCAAGTAGTCGAGATCGGGCCTAACGGTCAATTTCATGAAGCAGCAGTTTGCAAAATTTGGAACGAATGTCAATACTTAACAACAAATACTTGTGTACGGGATCGGTCCAAAGGTGAAGTGTCGTCGGGATACCTTGCTTGGTATAGGAGAGAAATTGAGTTCAAGAGGCTAGCCAAGATGCCCCATCTCCAGGAATTCGTCGAATCGACGTAGGAATAGTGGGACTGGTTGGCTAAAGAACACCATTACAGGGCTATAATAGGCAAACTGGAGAAGCAGGTCAAGGATTTGCAATTTGAGAAAGATTTGCAAGCCGCCACAGATGAGGGCGAAAAGAAGAAACTAGCCAAAGAAAATGAGGCCCTTATAGCCCAAATTCAGAAAATGAAAGTAGCGGCAGAAAACCCTGTTCGAAGTGCCAAAGATTCAAAACTTATAGATAATTAGAAACAGAAGGTGAATGACTACAGTTTTGATTCGAACAAAGCAGAAAGAAAACTAGCCAGGGCTCGTAAACAATTAGCTAAAAATGCGGCAGAACGAGCACGTCTGGTTAAGCAGTTGAAAGAAAAGTTCGACAGTGAGGTTGCAGGATTAAAGAAAAAGATCATCACCGCGGAGAATAAGAATTGCAAAAACTCCAAGGACAGAACCAGTTGGCCGAACAAACTTTGGAAGCCATAGTCAATCAGATCGGGCGTCTGTTACAAGAGAAGGGTGTCATAAGAGAGAGAATGACACGGATCACCCACTACTTCGCGATGAAGTGCAGCAGTTGTGAAGATATGACTAGATATGTTCTTCGCCATCGTAATGCTTTTTGTTCGCTGGGTAATGGACGATCTCCACCACCTCCAAGGGGATTTAGCTAGTAGACCCACGGCAAGGCCGAATGATGCCCACGGGTCCCAGGAGCCATTAAAGCACTAATGTATTCGTGATTTTTTAGTCGGTATTTTTTTTCATTAAAGTCTGTCAGTTTGGCTTGGAGTCTATATTTCTTTCATTTAGAGTATGTGGGTTGTTTATTTTTCGAGTCTGTATTTCGCCTTTTATCAGAGTATGTTAGTTTCTTGTTTAAGTTTGTTAGTTTTCGAGTCTTTGGAATCAGAGTTCGTTTTTATTATGAAAAATTGAAATTCCAAAAAAATGTTTTATTATTTTATATTTATCCGCCAGAACTAAGCACGGTCTGATTCATGCGAGGACATGATACGTAGGCAATCTCCATAATATCCGACGACCACAAAAAAAGGAAAGTTTGAGTGAAAGTAGGAGAGGCCGGAATGACGCACGCAACCGAATCAAATGCATGATAGAAAATGGTTAACTGCCTAGGTGCATTGCATCCCAACATGCGAGTGCATATTTGTTAAAAACTAACAAGTTTGATGTCTTCCAGAGAATTCAAGCAGTTAGTTCACCTAAGCATGCTCGCATACTACCATTACCAAACTAGATCAAAAGGGGAAATAGAAGAAATCATGTCCAGCCCAGACAGAGAAGTAAGTGCTGAGGGGGAAGAGTTAGATGTGCAAACAATGAAGGAGGAGATGTACAAACTAAAGCAACAATTGGCCGAGATGTACCAGGCCTGGACAAAGGGTCAGCCACCACCAGCTTATCCGACTAACTCTACTTTTCTCCCGACACCGGCTCAATCTCCAGAACATCTTGTTTCGGATTCATCCCTAAATTTTCCCCTCTATCAACATCACCAAGGAACCACCTCCCATACGCCCCAAGCTCCACCACCAAAACAAATTCCATACCCTCCTCCACCAATCACACCGGTTTTTGTAGCCTCTCCACCAGCCGCGTTCTAACCATCCTCTAGCAAGCCTGTGTTCCCGGCTCCTGACAACCAATATTACTCTCCAGAGCCCACTTTCAAAGCTCCTGAACCCTAATCTTATACTCCACACTTGGATCTCCCGATAGGAGTGGAGAAACCAGCCAAAATATTTGAGCAGGAAGATATGGCTAGGAAGGTCAAGAGCTTGGAGCAGTCTTTTAGAGATATGAGGGGATTAAGAGGGCAGGTGAGTGTAGCATACAAAGTCCTGTGTTTGTTTCCAAACGTATAATTACCGACAAGTTTCAAAATGCCCAAGTTTGACTTGTACAATGGACACGGGGACCCAGCGGCACACTTAAGGGGATTTTGTAGTAAGATGAGAGGAGCATGCGGAAGAGATGAATTATTGATGACATACTTCAGTCAAAGTTTAAGTGGCTCAGCTTTCGAATAGTACACTTGACAAGATCATGGTCGGTGGTACACGTGGGATGATCTACCCCAAGAATTGGCCGGCCATTTTCAGTATAATCTTGAAATCGTCCCAGATCATCTGTCATTGACAAAAATTGAGAAAAAGTCCGGGGAAAGTCTCAGAGAATATGGCTTTCGCTGGAGAAAGAAAGCTGCAAGGGTTGATCCCCTGATGAAAGAGAGTGAAATGGTTGATTACTTCTTACAGGCTTTAGAGCCCACTTATTTCGGTAACTTGGTGTCAGCGGTAGGGAAGTCTTTTAATGAAGTGGTAAAAATGGGAAGCATGGTGGAGGAAGGACTTAAGTCCAACAAAATCATGAGTTATTCAGCAATTAAGGCGACCACCCAAGCCATCCAAAGCGGCACTGGGGTGTATTGGGAAGAAAGAAGAAGGAGGACGTTGCAACAGTTGAGTCGAGAATATGGCCCAGACGCCCATCACCGTACTACAACCAGCCATAACCCCACCCTCAAACTTACCCCCGCACTCCATATAATCTACCACAATATTACTACCCACCACCAGATCCCCACTTCTCTGTCCATCATGCTTAGACATACATTTAACCTCCTGCCCACGCACAATGGCATGAACTAGCCCCACAAAATATCTACCCAAATTCCCAAAATACTAACCTACCTCCAAGAGACTATAGAAACCTCTCTGGAATAGGTTTCCATCCAAACAAAGCCGTCAGCAATGAGAGGGCGCAGAAGCAAAAGACTTTCACTCCACTAGGAGAATCCTATACCAGTCTATTCCACAGGCTGAGGCAGCTGGGCATGTTGAACCCAATTGAGGTTAAGCTACCAAACCCACTGCCGAGAAATCTTGATCACTCAGTGAGTTGTGAGTATTGTTCAGGGGCCCCAAGGCATGACACAGAGAAATGCTGGAAATTGAAAACAGCTATTGAAGAGCTCATTGACACCTGTCGGATTGAGGTTCAGGCCCCAAAAATGCCCAACATCAACCAAAATCCACTTCCGGCCCATCACGAGACCAATATGATTGAGCTGGTGCAAAGAGAAGGAGAGCCTAAAAAACCCTCGAAGACTGTGATGATGATCATGTCCAGTGAAGGCAATCCGGGTAAGAAGTCAACTAGTGATAAGACGTTGATCAGTGGAAAAGAAACAAATAGTAAACCAATGGTGGTGGTTCAGAAGGAGTCCTCAAGAAAAGTAGCAGTGAAACAGGGAGAAGCAAAGTTGTTTGTGCCAGGAGCAACAAATATATCCATTCTAATCGTAGAAGGTGCCTGTATATATCCAGTCATCATCAAGCCAGTGGTCCAACTGCCGGGGTTGATGGTAAAGCCATTACATGGAATTATGATCGGGTAACTGTGACCTATAAGGGAAAGGAAGTCAGGGAAGAAGTTTGCGAAGCCCAAGGGATAACTCGCTCGGGAAGGTGTTTTGCTCCCGCGGAATTGAGAAAGGCCAACCCGGTGTCAGTAAAGAAACCTGTGACTGAAGAGGAAGCAGAGGAGTTCTTAAAAAAGATGAAGTTGCAGGATTATTCCATCATAGATCAACTAAGGAAGACACCGACTCAAATTTCAGTACTCTCATTGTTGATCCATTTCGATGAACATTGTCAGGCATTGATGAAAATCTTGAATGAGGCCCATTTGCCTGACAAGATCTTAGTCAACCACCTGGAAGTAGTCACAAATAAGTTATTTGAGGTAAACAGGGTCACATTTGCTGATGATGAGCTACCTAAAGAAGGTACCGAGCATAATAGGGCCCTCTATGTTATAGTAAAGTGCGAGGAATATGTGATTACCCGAGCTTTGATTGACAATGGTTCTAGTGCGAATATTTGTCCCCTCTCCACTTTGAACAAACTAAAAGTGGATAGCGATAGAATTCGCAAAAACAACATTTGCGTTCGTGGGTTCGACAGCGGGGGTAATGATTCGGTCGGGGATATAGTGCTGGAACTGACGATTGGGCCTGTGGAGTTCACCATGGAATTCCAAGTGTTCGATGTGGCAGTCTCCTACAACCATTTGTTGGGGTGACCATGGAATCATGTCGCTAAGGCAGTTTCGTCTACTCTGCATCAAATGGTTAAGTTTGAATGGGACCGACAAGAGATTGTGGTTCATGGCGAGGATAATCTGCGCTCCCAGAGCGATACCGTTATAGCATTTATTGAAGTAGAGGATGGCGACGGGCCATGGGTATACGAAGTTTTTGACACAGTACTGGCCGAGAAAACTTCGGAGGGGAAGTACATTCCAAATACAAAGATAACCGCCGCATCTGTCATGGTAGCATGTGAAATGTTGGGAAATGGCTTCGTGCCCGGAAAAGGTTTGGGTTCATAACTTCAAGGCATTATACAGCCAGTATCCCTACCGGAAAATGTGGGAACCTTCGGTTTGTGGTTTAAGCCTACAGCTGCAGACATCCGAAGAGTTAAGAAGATGAAGCAGAAGGAATGGGTCCTTCCAAAGCCAGTCCCGTGCCTCTCAAGATCTTTTGTCAAGTATAGTACCAGAAGATGTCCAACAACAATAATTCCTGGTCCTATGGTCAACCCTGATAAAGAGTTGATAGAGAAGTTCGAGAATTTGTTCAATGATGTGAACATGATAGAAAGTGGAAAAGGTCCTAGTAATGCCGAGTGCAATTTGTGGGACCAAAAACAAAGATCAATAATTGGAGGGACACTCCTCTCCCTACTCGGAAGGAGTCTTGGTAGTTCGCTCTGATATTCCTTCATGTTTGTCTGGATTATTCTAGGGTTGTAATCTAGATTTTATTTTTAGTCTGTCAAAGTGTGCGAACCTTGTTATCTTGTATTTCAATAAATTGGAAATTTCTTTTCTCCATTTCTTATTTTAATTTTGTTTTCTTCTTTTCTTTTCTATACAGTTCTCTTTATACTGGTCTTAATGACATGGCATGCATGATGGATCCTCAGCCCAGTCTAAAAAATCAATCTGACTCCGAACTAATAGTGCAAGAGGTAGATTGTGATGATGAGTCTTAATGAGATGAGGATGAAGCCTTCGAAGAGATTAGTAGGGAGCTAAGTCACTTCGAGAAGAAACCTAGACCCAATCTAAATGATACTGAAACCATCAATTTAGAGAATGCAGATAACACCAAAGAAACCAAAGTAAGCGTCCACCTTCAACCAAATATCAGAGAAGAGTTAATCAAAGTACTCGTTGAATTCAAAGATGTTTTTGCATGGTCATATGACGATATGCCGGGTTTAAGAGCTGATTTAGTGGTTCATAAATTGCCCACTGACCCGAAGTTCCCTCCCATCAAGAAAAAATTGAGGAAATTCAAAACTGATATGAGTATGAAGATTAAGGAAGAAATAACCAAACATCTAGATACAAAGGTTATTGGAGTCACTCGGTATCCTGATTGGTTGGCTAACGTTGTGCTAGTGCCAAAGAAGGACGGGAAGATCAGAGTATGCGTTGACTATCACAATATCAACAAAACAAGAACAAAAGATAGTTTTCCACTACCAAATATCCATATCTTGATTAACAATTGCGCAAAGCATGATATTGGATCTTTTATGGATTTCTATGTTAGGTATCATCAGATTATGATAGATGAAGAAGACGCGGAGAAGACGGCATTCATCACACCGTGGGGAACTTATTGTTATCGGGTAATGCCATTTGGTTTGAAGAATTCTGGGGAAACCTACATGAGAGCAATGACTACTATGTTTCATGATATGATACACAAGGAAATTGAGGTATACATGGATGATGTGATCATTAAGTCAAAGCAGCAGCCCGACCACGTCAAGGATTTTAGGAAGTTCTTACGGAGACATTGCAGGAACAACCTTAAACTTAACCCTGCCAAGTGTGCATTTGGTGTTCCATCCGGAAAAATATTGGGATTTATAGTCAGTCGGCGAGGCATTTAGTTGGACCCGTCAAAGATCAAATCCATAAAAGAATTACCACCCCCGAAGAACAAGATGGAAGTGATGAGTCTGTTAGGGAGGTTGAACTACATGAGCAGGTTTATTGCTCAGCTCACAACAACTTGTGAGCCTATTTTCGAATTGCTGAAGAATGACGTTGCGGTCGAATCGACTGAGGAGTGTCAAGAAGAATTTGATAAGATAAAAGGGTACTTGTCAAATCCACCTGTGTTGGTTCCACCTGAACCACGAAGACCTTTGATTCTTTATTTAACGGTCATGGAAAATTCATTTGGCTGCGTACTGGGGTAGCATGACATCACCGGTAGGAAGGAACAAGCCATATACTATCTTAGCAAGAAGTTCACGGCTTATAAGGTTAAGTACACTCACCTTGAGAAGACATATTGTGCCCTAACTTGGGTAGCACAGAAACTGAAACATTATCTGTCATCCTACACTACTTACCTCATTTCACGCTTGGATCCATTGAAATATATCTTCCAAAAGCCTATGCCCACAGGAAGACTTGCGAAATGACAAATATTACTCACGGAGTTTGACATCGTCTACATGACAAGGACTGTAATGAAAGCCCAATAATTGGCCGATCACTTGGCTGAAAACCCGGTCAATGAAGAATACGAGCCATTGAGGACTTATTTTCCTGATGAAGAGGTGATGCATATTGATGAATTGGAACTGCCAGAAGAACTCGGATGGAAACGTTTCTTTGATAGGGCCGCCAATATGAAAGGATTTGGAAAAGGAGCTATGCTTATTTTTCTGAGACAAGACATCACTATCCTGCTACAGCTTAGCTTCAGTTTTATTGTACCAACAACACGGCTGAATACGAGGCATGCATTTTGGGTTTAAGGTTGGTTGCAGACATGAATGTTCAAGAAGTCTTGGTCTTGGGAGACTCAGACCTTCTGATACATCAAATTCAAGGAGAATGGGAGACGCGTGATTTGAAGCTTATACCGTACCGACAATGTTTGCATGATCTTTGTCAATGGTTTAGGTCAGTAGAGTTCAAACATATTCCAAGAGTCCATAATGAGGTTGCTAATGCTTTGGCTACCTTGGCAGCAATGTTGCATCATCCAGACAAAGCTTAGGTTGATCCTTTGCATATTCAAGTCCGCGAGCAGCATGCTTATTGTAACGTGGTAGAAGAAGAACTCGATAAAGAACCATGGTTCCATGATATCAAGAAGTACCTCAAAATGGGGATATACCCAGTACAAGTCACAGGAAATCAAAAGAGAACAATTCAACGGTTGGCGAGTGGATTTTTCCTCAATGGAGGAGTTTTATACAAAAGAACACCGGACCTTGGATTGCTAAGATGCATAGATGTTAGACAAGCCATGACAGTCATGACAGAGGTACATTCTAGAGTTTGTGGACCACATATGAGTGGATATGTGTTGGCGAAGAAGATCCTTCGAGCAAGGTATTATTGGCTCACCATGGAGCGGAACTGTATCAGCTTTGTGCGTAAATGTCATCAATTCCACATACATGGGGATTTGATTCATTCTCTACCATCAGAATTGCACATAATGTCGGTACCATGACCCATTGATCCGGCAGTATATAACGGACACAGGTTTATTTTGGTGGCCATTGATTATTTTAACAAGTGGGTTGGGGCTAAAACTTTCAAGTCCGTAACCAAGAAGCTAGTGGTCGATTTTGTTCATTCAAATATCATCTGTCGATATGGGATACCAAAGATGATCATCACAGATAATGGTGCTAATCTTAACAACAATTTGATGAAACAAGTATGTCAACAGTTCAAGATTATGCATCATAATTCCACCCCGTATCATCCCAAGGCGAATGGAGAAGTTGAGGCAGCCAACAAGAATATAAAGAAGATTTTGAGAAAAATGGTAGAAGGTTCCAGGCAATGGCATGAAAAGTTACCATTTGCGCTGTTGGGTTATCGCACTACTGTTTGTACTTTAGTAGGTACAACTCCTTATTTGTTGGTATATGGCACTGAAGCAGTAATACATGCGGAAGTTGAAATCCCGTCCCTTCGGATTATTGCCGAGGCTGAGATTGATGATGATGAGTGGGTCAAAACCTGTTTGGAGAAGCTGATTTTAATTGATAAAAAAAGATTAGCAGCAGTATGTCATGGCCAATTGTATCAGAAGAGAATGGAAAGAGCATACAACAAGAAGGTACGTCCCTGGATGTTTGAAGTAGGGCAGCAAGTGTTGAAACGTATCCTTCCATATCAGGCTGAAGCGAAGGGCAAGTTCGCCCCGAATTGGCAAGGACCATTCATTGTGACCAGAGTATTGTCCAATGGAGCTTTATGTTTGACACATATCGAAGGAAAATGCATAGATATGGCTATCAATGCCGATGCAGTCAAGAGATATTATATATGATTTCTTTGATAATTATTGATTGTTTGTACTTGGCATTATCTCGAAGGTTGAAATGACAATGGCAATTTGTTCTGCTATCTAAACACTTTACCCGTTGTTTTCCCTTTTAAGCCTTACTTATTTTATTTTGTACCCCTCTTTTGGAGTCAATAACTAAAAACAAAGGAAAAAGAGAAGAAAGAAAAGAGAAAGGGAAAAGTAAAGAAGAAAGAAAAAAAAGAAGAAAGAAATAATAATAATCATTATAATAATAATAATAAATGAAAAGAAAAAATGTAACAACAAGGAAGAAGGTGTGAACTACGTTTGACCTGATTCTTTTTAAGGATACGTAGGTAGCCTCACGACCTGGTCATAATGAAACAAAAATCAAAAGGTCCCCAAGCAAGAAACTGGGGCAGAAGTTGTGTTCACGATGAGAAATTTGATTCCAAAAGTTGTAATTTTAATCCGCTGAATTTGTTTTGAGCCTTTTTGATACCCTTTTCTTTCCAACCCTATCCAAGAACCCACATTAATGTCCAAAGAAAGACCTCCTGATCAATCTTCAAGATGTGTCAAGTCAAGAAAGTAAAGATGATCCATACTAGAGGCAACACTCCGGTTTAAGAAAAAAACAAAAATGAGAGAGTCTTATTGGTGAAACCCCGCCAGGGCATTGTAAGGCGACGGAAGCTGAGAGAAATTGGAAAATGAGAGAGTCTTATTGGTGAAAACCTTCACATTCACCATAAGACAACAAGGAATTAAGAAAGGGACAAATAAGATAAGGTTGACGGCAAAAGATCCATCTGGGCATCAACCTGAACAAGGATGATGAGTCGGCAAAAAAAGTTGAGTTGTGAAAACTTTAAGGCATAAAAGCAAGACAAATGGGGAATCGATTGATTGAATGGGCTGGGTTGATTAATCCGAAATGCACAACATGATCATTGGGATCGGTTATCCCATTTAGATAAGTCCTTTCCTCTTCTCAAACAAGTCTTCCAAAGGAAGATTTTCTTCTTTATTTTTCATCTTTTGGAATCATCGTATATCATTTCTTTTGCTAAGACTTTTTCAAAAATAATTTGTTTTCAACAAATGAGAAAGATTTTTAGAGTTTACTGCCATATTCAAATAGGGTGCAATGCAAAGTGTGGCTGGGATCTGCCGGAGATAAGGTGATAGGACGTAAGAGGCATCATCGATAAAACAAATGATGGAGTGATGAAGATTCCGTAAAAGTATGGGATCGGATAATGCGAACGCACTGAACAAACTTCCTGCTTCCCAATTTCCTCTACGCGATCGCGACACCGCCCTCGCGATCGCGAAGACTAAAATCGCTGCAACACAAGCACTGAAAATCTGCAACTTTGAAACTTAGCAAAATGGTTTGATTGACCATACGAAACTAACCCGAGGCCCCCAGGACCTCAACCAAAAGCACCAACGTATCCTAAAACATAATTCAAACTTGATCCAATCATCAAAACACTTAAAACAACACCAAAACCATCAAATTACATCGAATTCAAGCCTAAGTTCTTCTAAAACTTCCGAAACACGCATTTGATCAAAAACCCAACCAAACCAACCCCGAATGACCTGAAATTTTACACACACATCCCAAATCACATGACGAAGCTACAGTAACTCTCATAATTCCATTCCGACCCTCGAATCAAAATATCACCTATTAATCGAAATTTGCCAAAATACTAACTTCGCCAATTCAAACCTAATTCTACACCGGACCTCCAAAACCACATCTGGTCACACTCCTAAGTCATAAATCACCTCCCGAAGCTAACCAAACCATAGGAATTCACATTCGGGCCCTCTAACTCATAATTCAATGCCCGGTTGACTTTTCCAAACCAAGCCTTCCTTAAAGAGACTAAGTGTCTCAATTCCTACCAAAACCATTCCAAACCAACTCGATCACATAGGACACGGATAGCGAAGCATAAAGAAGCAGAAATAGAGGAAAACGGAGTGGTAACTCATGAGACAATGGGTCGGGTCATCACAACTTTTTTTTCAAATTATAGCTCAATCAAAAGCGCAAACGTCATCCTTTACCTATCACAGTTACACCCTTATTGTCCTACCAGGGCAGCATACTATCTATTCAAAATATCATTAGTCTTAGAATTCTTTGAGTTCAGTTAGGCTATTTTGAGCTTTTTATAACTTAGAGAAATCATCATCTCTTCTTGTTTTCGTAGGCTTAATCTTGAGTACTTATCCATTCTTGTCACTTTCTCACTTGCCCTTTCTTATCCTTACTCCTGTCTTCCTAAAATCTCATCGTTCTACCATATTTTAGCTTGCAACTTTCCTTCAACTTTCTTGCACCATATATTTCCTTGTGTTATTTTAGGACATCAAGCGAGACATCACATCGTCTCTAACTCTTTTTTACTTTCTTAACTGGATCTATCTATAGTTAAAAATTATAGGTTGGAAGATATGCCACTGACAATGCTGCTATCATTCCTGGACACTGAATCCTAGCATTTCTAGCCTTTTGTCCGAAGTATGGACTATTCACAACCTTCTATGTTTGAATATCGCATACGTTGTCAACCTTTACCTTACTTACCTTAAAATCTTGCATCGCATCTTGTATCCCTTTCATGACCTTCTTTCAACATAGGTATAATTCACATCCATAACTTGAATCTTTATTATAATGCTTGCACCTCTAGTGTATACATATTCCAGTGAGAGCTTCATACTAACTTCTTATAAGGCTTGTATTCTTTTGATGCCCCTATAAAATATGGCTACTGTACTATCTCTCTAGTACCTCTAATATTTAAGAGTGATCCTGCAATGTTCTCAATCATGAGGTCTATAATTTTCTAGGTTCAATAATCAGACTCCTGATTTACATAGTTGATGTAATTATTTAGTTTCCTCATTCCTTAAGCTATCTTCTGATTCTATGGCTCATGATATTAGTTATTACTTTAGTCCTTCAAGGACACTATAGAATATCCAGGATACAATCTTCTAACAATTCAATTCTTCGTCTATAACATGTACTCAATTCTTCCTTTTAACTTATATTGGAGTCTTCTACAACTGTATGATTAACAACATATATTTATAAAATCTCAAGTGCATTCATAACGTAACTGTGAGCACGTGATTTTTGCTCTCACGACAATTACTCCCAAAAAGTATAAAAATAGTTTTGTAGCGCATTTGATTTTTTGTGGATTATGTGTTATACTTTGTATGTGTGTGTTTATTTGTAAACTGATTAAAAATACAAAAAATATGTGTGTTGCGTGCATTTAGGAATTAATTAGCCATAAAGTGGTTAGAAGAGAAAATTACAAATATATATATATATATATATATATATATATATATATATATATATATATATATATATATATATATATATATAT
>MU769556.1:8220-33299 GCA_026770625.1 Nicotiana glauca
TGGAAAACATGTTTAATGATGTTAAAGATTGAAAGAATTGAGTAAAAATCAACTTACAAGTGATTTGGGATGAAGTTTGCTCTTGAAAAATCGCCTATGGTGTTTGGGTTTTGAAAGAATGGTGAAAAGTGGTGAAATTTCGACTAAGTATAAAATTTGTTGGGCTGCAGATATGGGAAATGCGAACATTGGTTCGCATTTGCGAACAACGCAGGCCTGGGAATTGCGACATCTTTGTTCGCATTTGCGAACTCAGGTTTGAAGGCCAGCTTTCGCATTTGCGACCTTTCCATCGCATTTGCGATGGCCACCCTTCGCATTTGCGAGCCCCTTGGCGCATTTGCGAACACAGAAGAGGGAGGGGACTATCGCATTTGCGAATATCCCTGTCGCATTTGCGACATATACATGGCCTCCATTTTTCTCGCATTTGCGATGGGGAATCCGCAATTGCGAGTCTCGTATTTGCGAGAAATCTGTCGCAATTGCGAGAATACCAGACCTGACCTGCAATGTTTTTTTCAAAGTTCAAAATGCAACTCGGCACCTATCCAAAACTCACCCGAGCCCTCGGGGCTCCAAACCAAACATGCACACAACCTCAAAAACATCCTACGGACTTACTCGTGCGATCAAATCGCCAAAATAGCATCATTTACATAGAATCAAGCCTCAAAACACATGATTTTTCTTCTACACTTCATGAACTTTCAAACTTGGAACTTATAGTCCAAAACACGTTAAACGACGTCCGATTTCGATCAAACTTCACAGAAAGAACTTGAACAATATATAAGACTTGTATCGGGCGTCGAAACCAAAATACGAGCCCGGTACCTCAGTCTTTTGATCAATTTTCATCTCCATTTTCCTTAATAATTTCAGAAAAACAATTTAACAGAAAATTTCTTTACTCGGGCTCTAGACCTCGAAATTCGACTCCGGGCGCATGCCCGAGTCCCATATTTTTCTACGGACCTTCCGGGACCATCCAATCTCGGGTCCGGGTCCGTTTACCCAAAATGTTGACCAAAGTCAACTTTAATCATATTAATATTAAAATTTTTCAAAATTTTTCCACATAATTCACATATTTCAGCATAAAAGCTTTCCGGCTACATGCCCGGACTACGCTCGCAAATCGAGATAAGTAAAAAATAAGGTTTTCAAGGCCTCTGAAGCACGGAACAAATGAGGAAACAGGTGATGACCCTTTGGGTCATCACATCTGTAGTTTAGTAGTACCAGTTGCTGCATCAACTAACCAAAACTATCTGCAATGCAACCAAAACTCACTCGAGCTCCTCAAACTCCAACCCGAACATCCACACGAGTGTAATAGCATAAAAAACTTGCTCACTAGCTCAAATCATCAAAATTCAAGAATCGGTCATTAAAACTCGAGATTTTCAACTTCAAAACTCATTTTCCAACTTTTCACATGATGTGATGAAATGGCCTCAATTCACCCGGGACCCCAATCAAATATGCTTAAAAGTCTAAAATCATCATACGAACCCATTAGAATCGACAATATACCGATCCGAGGCCGTTTACCAAAAACGCTGACGGTGGTCAATTCTTGTCACTTATAAAGTTCAAAATCACTTTTTCTTCAAAATTTCATACATAAACTATTTGGAAATCAATACTGTCCACGCACTCAAGTCATAAATTAACAAATTGAGCTATGACATGTCTCAAAACACATAAAAAGGGAGATAGTACCCTAAAATGACTTATCGGGTTGTCATAGGGTTGACATGTGACAACTTTTTAAAGGGTATTAAAAGAGAGGAGTACCATCTAATGATTTTTAAGGTGATAGGGCACCTATTTGAAAATAAATCCATTTAATCAAATTTATGTCACCAGAGTTTGGGTAAGGGTTCAAATTACTTCGAAGCCAATATGTAAAGCACTCTTCAAGGTTCACAAATATGATTTTTGGCCAGATTATAAACAATGTGGGAGAACTAAACTATAGGTTTCTAGATTTTTAATTAATTACCTATTTAAGAAAGTGAAGAAATCGATTGAATAAGATAAAAGGAAAGTAACTCTAATGACCTAGCAGTCATTTTGAGCATTGGCATTCCATTTGGTGGTTTGAGGTCTTGAGTAGCTTGATACGATGTGTTATGACTTGCGTGTATGGTCGATTATTGTTTCCAAGTTGTTCGGGATTAATTTGAAATAATGATTCTCAATTTAGAAGCTTTAAGTTGGAAGAAATGGCCAAGTTTGACTTTTGTGTATTTGACCTCGGGTCGGACTTTTGATGGTTCTAGATGGTGATTTTGGACTTAGACGCATGCCCGAATTCGTATTTAGATCTTTGTAGATGGTTTTGGCTCTATTTGGTAAAAGTTGGAAATTTCAAGGTTTGAAAAATTCATAAATTTGACTGGAATTTGACTTTGATATTATTCGCATTGTTGTTTTGGGAGTTGCAATAGGTTCGTTATGTCCTTTGAAACTTATGTGCAAAATTTGAGGTGATTCTGAGTTGTTTAGAAGTGTTAGGCGTAAGTTTGGAATTTAGAAATTTGGAATAGATCATTAAGTTTGAATTGAGACGCGATTCGTGGTTTTGATGTTATTTTATGGGATTTTAGGCCTCACTTAGGTCTATGTTATATTTTGGGACTTGTTGTTATGTTTGAATAGGGACCCTAGGAGCTCGGTTATGTTTCAGATTGATTTTGGATCATTTTGGAATTTGCATGGGTTGTTAGTTCTGGTGTACCGCATTTGCGGAGGATTAGTCTCACTTGCAGTTAGAGGTTTGCACCTGCAGAGCTTGGTTATGCTGCGGATTTGCCTTCTGCGCTTGAAGAGTCGTACATTGTAATGACCTGGCCAGTATTTTTAGAATTTATGCCCCGATACCCTATTTACTACTTTCCTCGTATTTATTTATGTTATTTTGAATTGCCGGGATGTTCAGTTTTGAATCTCGGAGAGTTTTTGGACACTTAGTCCCTAAATGAGAGCTGTTTTTGGACACTTAGTCCCTAAATGAGAGCTTAAGTCTTGGAAATTTGACAAGAGTTGGAACAGTATGAAAACAGCCTCGGAATGGAAATCCGATTGTTTTGTTAGCTCCGTTGGGTGATTTCGGGCTTAGGGGCGTGTTTGGATTGTGTTTTGGAGGTCCGTAGCTAATTTAGGCTTGAAATGCTGAAAGAAGAATTATTGAAGTTTTCGGTTTGAAGTGAGATTTTGATCTGAGGGTCAGAATGGAATTTCAGAAGTTGGAGTAGCTCCGTAGTGTTGAATGTTATGTGTGTGCAAAATTTCAGATCATTCGGATGAGGTTTGATAGACCTTTTGATCGAAAGCGTATTTTGAGAAATTTGGAGTTCTTAGGCTTGAATCCATGGTTAATTTGAGGTTTCGATGTTGTTTTAGGTATTTTAAGGATTGGTATAAGTTTGGACAGTGGTATTAGACTTGTTGGTGCCTTTGTTTGAGGTCCCGGGGGCCTCGGGATGATTTCGGGTGGTCGACGGAGGAAATTTTGGAATTAGAGTTGCAGCTTCAGCTGCTGGTTTTTTGTCATAACCGCACCCGCGGTTTGGGTTTCGAAGGTGCGGCTCAGTGACCGCAGAGGCATGAAAAGGGGAAAAGTCACCAGGAACCACAGAAGCGGTAGATTTTCCGCAGGAGCGGTACTGCATCTGTCGGCGGGGAGCTGCAAATGCGGAATCTGGGCATTTAAGTGATAAGTCGCAAATGCGACCTTTGTTCCATAAATTCGGGACCGCAGAAGCGGTCTCAAGGCCACAGATGCGAAAACTGCTGGACAAAATATTGTAAAAGGGGTTCCGCGGCTTTGGGGTTAACTTCCACCATTTTAATCGTTTTTGGAGCTCCTTGAAGGGGATTGAAGAGGGATTTGAGGGGATTCACTTGGAGGTAAGATTTTTGGTCTTAAAACTCATTTCTGATGTGAAATCCACCTAGTACATCATGGAATCTAGGCCTAAAATGGAAGAACTAGGGCTTGAGATTAAGTTTAGACTCCGATTTCAGTGTTCTTGGTATGTATGAACTCGTGAGAGTGTGAGGATTTTGGAAATATAAAATTCAACCGATTCTGAGATGTGGACCTGAGGGGCATTTTTGTCATTTTACCTAGTTTCACGTATTAGCTTAGAATTTAATTGTAGAATCAGTTACTTGAAGTGTTAGTTATCTTATGAAATTTAATTGAATAGATTTGGGCCATTTGGAGTCGAATACTCGTGGCAGGAACGTGGTTTCGGGTTTACAATTGAGCTAGTTTGAGGTAAGTGGCTTGTCTAACCTTGTGTGTGGGACTCACCCCTTAGGATTGATATTGTGATAATTGAATGCCTTGTACGTGAGGCGATGAGTGCGTACTTGTGCTAATTGTTGGAAATTTGATTTTCCATTAAAAATAGCCTTAAATTGTGTTCTTCCTTTTCTCACTTACACTATTTGGAAACTTATTCTGCTGTTAGTCTAGAGAAGCATGTCTAATTGACTAAATTGCTCTATTTGTTTTAATTGCCTTACTTGTATTACATAAAGTATGCTAGGTTAGAATTATCTGTTTGCCTTGGTATGAAGTTGAGCTTAATTGAGTATATCCTTTTTCTGCTATTGTTGTTCGTCTCATTTTTTTGGGCTACGGGAAGGCATCTTGGGAGATTACCCTGTACGTATTTATGATCGAGATGAGGTGCGGGATACCAAGAGATCCCTGGCACATATATTGAGGATACTAAGAGATCCTCGGGATACCAAGAGATCCCTGATATATATTTAGGATACCAAGAGATCCCCAGCATATATTGAGGGTACCAAGAGATCCTAGGGTACCAATAGATCCTTGGTTATATAAATTGAGGATGCTAAGAGATCCTCGGGATACTGAGAGATCCCCGGTTATTATCCTTGTGATTGTTTGCCTTTGTATCAGTTGTAGTTATCTTATATCCTGTGACATTTTTTACGGTTGTACTTATTATACTACTCTTATCTACACTGTCGAACTTTATGTTATTATTTAATCTTAGTAGGGTCCTAACCTTCCTCTTTACTACCCGATCGAGGTTAGGCTTGGCACCTACTGAGTACCGCTTTGGTGTACTCATGGCCTTCATGCATATGTTTTTCATGTGCAGATCTAGGTACCTCTACTCAGACTCACCATCCTTGAGGCGAGGCGATTCTTCGGAGACTTCGTGGTATATTTTCCGCGTCCACAGACGGAGGAGTCTCTCTCTATTCTCTCTTATAGTGATTAGTCCTTCTATCTTTACTGTTGATGTAGACTTTACTGAGTTAGAGCATTTTACTATATTCATAGCTTGTGATTCATGGGTTTCCGGGTTTTGGGAACATGTATTAGTTTTTGAGAGATTAACGTTGTGTATGTTCGTGGGCACTCTTAAACGTTGTTTATTTACTCTACCTCTATTTTAACTTATTATTCTTCCGCAAATTTGGTTTATTTTTTGCATTTTAGGCTTACCTAGTAGTAGAGACTAAGTGCTATCACGATGGTTCACGGAGGGCGAACCGTGGTCGTGACAAGTTGGTATCAAAGCTCTAGCTTCATAGGAGTGATGAATCAAAAGTTGGTTTATTAGAGTCTCACTTATCGGTACAGAGACGTCTGTACTTATCTACGAGAGGCTATGTAACTTTTAGGAAAATTCTGCTTCGTTTGATTTCCTTGTCGTGCGAGATTTTTTATATCACAATTCTAAACTTCTATCTTCTATTCTCTCACATATGGGGAGGAAACGTGCTGCTCAAGATGACCAGGCACCCGCATCCCCTACCGGAGCCGTCAGAGGCCGGGGCTAGGGTAGAGGCCGAGGACGCGCTCGTGGTGCATCCAGAGCACCCGTGTGAGCTGCCGCCGAGGTACCACCAGCAGTACCAGCCGGAGTCCGGACACCTGATACATCTGCTACTACTAATCTAGCACTCTAGGAGACTTTGGCACAATTTATAACTATGTACAGCACTCTAGCTCAGTCATGGTTGCCCTCTTTGCTGCAGCTACATCCCTGGACGGGGGAGGAGCACAAACTCCCACCGCTCGTACTCCGGAGCAGCGAGTGCATATTGATCAGGTCCCGGAGGCTATCCCTATACAACCAGTAGCCCCAGCTCAACCCGAGGAGAGGGTAGTAGCTTTAGAGGAGGAGTAGAAGAGGCTTGAGAGGTTCAAGAAGTATCACCCTCTAACCTTTAGTGGAATAGCCACAGAGGATTCCCTTGGATTTCTTGAGGAATGCTATCGTATCCTCCGTACTATGGGCATATCAGGATCGAGCAGGGTTTTCTTCACTACCTTCCAGCTTCAAGGAGATGCCTATCAGTGGTGGCGTGCTTATGAGTTAGACAGTCCGGATGAGGCAGCTTCCCTGACTTGGGCTCAATTTTTGGATATGTTCACGAGGGAGAATGTCCCCCAGAGTCTTAGGGATGCCTGGCACGCGGAGTTTGAGCATTTGCGCCAAGTTACTATGATTGTCTCGGAGTATGCTGTCTGTTACATCGACTTGGCTAGACATGCACCAGATTTGGTCTCTACGATTCGCGAGAAGGTTCACCGATTTATTCAGGGGCTTATTCCCAGTATCAGGTTTAGCATGGTTCGTGAGTTAGAGATGGATATATCTTATCAGCAGGTGGTGAGAATTGCTAGGAGGATTGAGGGTATGCATGCTAGGGATAAAGAGCAGAGGGAGAGGTCTCGAGAGTTAGGCCATTATTCTGGTGCCCGTGCCCCAGTTGTAAGTCGTTATGGTAGGGGATGAGTCACCCTGTTCATTCAGCTCTTCCAGCAGCCAGTGGTTTTCCAGCCCCACATAGGCCTCATGAGCCTTATTATGCACCTCCAGTGTCTAGTGCGCCTCCTACGAGGGGTGCTCTAGTGGTCAGTCCAGCAGACCTGGCCCGAGCTTGTCACAGCCGCCACGTCCTCCCAGATCTTGTTTTGAGTGTGATAACACCTGTAATGTGGTGAGGGATTGCCCTAGACTTGGGAGAGATGCACCTCCCCAGACTCCTCAGCCACAGTTCACCCCGCAGAGTTCTCAGGCTATGGTCCCAGCCCTAGTTGCCCCCCCACTGGCCCAGCCAGCTAGAGGTAGAGGTCGGGTTGGTAGAGGTCGCCCTCGAGGAGGAGGCCAGGCTAGATACTATGCTATTCCTACCCGTACTGAGGCTGTCGCCTCCGATTCTGTCATCACAGGTACTATCTTGGTCTATCACAGAGATGCATCGGTTTTATTCGATCTAGGCTCCACTTATTCATATGTGTCTTCTTATTTCACTCCGCATTTGGGTGTATCTCGAGATTCTTTGAGTTTCCCTCTTTATGTTTCTACTCCTGTGGGAGATTCTCTTGTTATGGACTGTGTTTATCAATCGTGTTTGGTTGTTCTTAGTGGTTTTGAGACCAGAGCCAATTTATTATTACTCAGCATGGTTGATTTTGATATTATCTTGGGCATGGACTGGTTGTCGCCCCATTATGCTATTCTTGATTTTCACGCCAAAACTGTGACACTAGCCATGCCAAGTGTACATCATGTTGAGTGGAGGGGTGCTTTAGGTCACACTCCCAGTAGAGTTATTTCTTTCCTTAAGGCTCAGCGTATGGTTGAGAAAGGGTGTGATACGTATGTAGCTTATGTGAGAGATGTCAATATGGATACTCCTTCTGTTGATTCAGTCCTAATAGTACGAGATTTTCCTGATGTGTTTCCAGCTATCTTCCGAGCATGCCATCCGGTAGAGACATTGATTTTAGCATTGATCTGTTGCCGGGCACTCATCCAATTTCTATCCCTCCTTACCATATGGCTCCTCCTGAGTTGAAGGAGTTGAACGAGCAGTTGCAAGAATTACTTGATACGGGTTTCATTCGGCCCAGTGTATCACCTTGGGGTGCTCCTGTCTTATTTATGAAGAAGAAGGATGATTATATTTGTATGTGTATTGATTATCGCCAGTTGAACAAGGTGACAATGAAGAATTGTTATCCTTTGCCTCGTATTGATGACATGTTTGATCAGTTACAAGGAACTTGTGTGTTTTCTAAGATTGACTTGCATTCAAGCTATCATTAGTTGAAGATTCGGGAGCCAGATATCCCGAAGACTGCCTTCAGGACTCGATATTGTCATTATGAGTTCCTCGTTATGTCATTTGGGCTGACTAATGCCCCAACAGCCTTCATGCACCTGATGTACAGTGTTTTTTTGCCATATTTTGATTCCTTCGTGATTGTTTTTATTGATGACATTCTGGTATACTCTCGGAGTTGGGAGGATCATGAGTAAGCACCTGGGGACAATGCTACAGACCTTGAGAGAAAAGAAGTTGTATGCTAAGTTCTCGAAATGTGAGTTTTGGTTGGATTCTGTGGCGTTCTTGGCTCACGTGATCTCGAGAGAGGGTATTCAAGTGGATCCGAAGAAAATAGAGGCCGTGCAGAGTTGACCCAGACCATCCTCAGCTATAGAAATCCGCAGTTTTCTTGGCTTGGCAGGTTATTACCGTCGATTTGTTCAGGGGTTTTCATCTATTACAGCACCTATGACCAAACTGTACCAGAAAGGTGCTCCATTCCAAGTGGACGGAAGAGTGCGAGGAGAGCTTTTAGAAAGCTCAAGACAGCTTTTAATACAACCCTAGTTTTGATATTGCCTACCGGTTCGGGGTCTTATACTGTCTATTGTGATGCCTCGAGAGTTGGCCTTGGAGTGGTATTGATGCAGGATGGTAGGGTGATTGCCTACACGTCCAAACAGTTAAAGATACATGAAAATAAGTATCCTGTACATGATCTTAAGTTAGCTGCTATAGTTCATGTCTTGAAGATCTGGCGTCATTATTTGTACGGTGTGCCTTGTGAGATTTATACTGATTACCAGAGTTTGCAGCATCTGTTCAAGCAGAAGGACCTTAATTTGCGTCAGAGGAGATAGCTAGAGCAACTAAAGGATTATAACATCACTATCTTGTATCACCCGGGCAAGGCCAATGTGGTGGCTGATGCTTTGAGCCGCCAGGCAGAGAATTTGGGGAGTTTGGCTTATTTACAAACATCAGAGAGGCCTATGGCGATGGATGTTCAGGCCTTAGCCAACCAGTTTGTGAGATTGGATCTTTCAGAGCCCAGTCGGGTTCTAGCTTGCGTGGTCTCTTGGTCTTCCTTGTTTGATCGTATTTGGGAGCGTCAGTTTGATGACCCTTATTTGCTTGTCCTCAAAGATAAAATGTTGCATGGCGATGCTCGAGATATGACTATTGGCGATGACGGAGTATTAAGGATGCAGGGTCGAGTTTGTGTACCCAATGTTGATGGGCTTCAGGAGTTGATTCTAGAGGAGGCCCATAGTTTGCGGTATTCCATTCATCCGGGTGCCGCGAGGATGTATCAGGATTTAAGCCAGCACTACTAGTGGAGGTGGATGAAGAAAGATATAGTTGGGTTTGTATCTCGGTGCCTTAGTTTCCAGCATGTGAAATATGAGCACCGGAGACAGGGTGGATTGCTTCAGCAGATAGAGATTCCAAAGTGGAAGTGGGAGCGGATCACTATGGACTTCGTATCTCGGCTCCCACGGACTTTGAGGAAGTTCGATGCCATTTGGGTTATTATGGATCGGCTGACTAAGTCTGCGCATTTCATCCCTGTGTGTACTACTTATTCTTCGGAGCGGTTGGTGGAGATTTATATTTGGGAGATTATCCGTCTGCATGGTATTCTAGTTTCCATTATTTCAGATAGAGGTACTCAGTTCACATCGCGATTCTGGAGAGCCGTATAACAGAAGTTGGGTACTCGGGTGGAGTTGAGCACATCATTTCACCCTCAGACGGATGGACAGTCTTAGCACACTATTCAGATTCTTGAGGATATGCTCCATGCGTGTATGATTGAGTTTGAAGGTTCTTGGGATCAGTTCTTACCATTGGCGGATTTTGCCTACAACAACAACTATCAGTCCAGCATTTAGATGGCACCGTACAAGGCTTTATATGGTATGCGGTGTAGATCTCTGTTGGGTTGGTTCGAGCCGGGTGAGGCTAGATTATTAGGCACAGACTTGATTCAGGATGCTTTGGAGAGAGTCAGGGTAATTCAGGATAGACTCCTTACAGCCCAGTCCAGACAGAAGAGCGATACGGACCGGAAGGTTCGTGATGTTTTCTACATGGTTGGAGAGCGGGTTCTACTTTGGGTTTCGCCTATGAAGGGCGTTATGAGATTCGGGAAGAAAGGGAAGCTAAATCCGAGGTTTGTTGGCCCTTTTGAGATTTTGAGACGTGTTGGGGAGGTTGCTTACGAGCTTGCCTTACCTCCTAGCTTGGCAGGGGTTCATCCAGTATTTTATGTCTCGATGCTCCGGAGGTATCACGGTGATCTGTCGCACGAGTTGGATTTCAGCCTAGTCCAGTTGGAAAAGGATTTATCTTATATTGAGGGGCCAATGGCAATATTGGACATGCGGGTTAGGAATCTGATATCAAAGAACATTGCATCGGTGAAAGAGCAGTGTCGAGGTTAGCTGGTCGAGGAGGCGACCTGGGAGACCAAGCAGGATACACGCAGCCGTTACCCTCATCTTTTCACTACATTAGGTATGTCTCTATGCTCGTTCGAGGATGAACAATTGTTTAAGCATGTGAGGATGTAACGACCCGGCCGGTCATTTCTAGAATTTACGTCCAATTCCCTATTTACTGCTTTCCCTATGTTTATTTCTACTATTTTGAATTGCCAGGATGTTCGATTTTAAATTTCGAAGAGTTTTGGGACACTTAGTCCCTAAATGAGAGCTTAAGTCTTGGAAATCTGGCCATAGTTGGAACAGTATGAAGACGGCCTCGGAATAGAAATCTGATGGTTTCGTTATCTCCGTTGGGTAATTTCGGGCTTAGGGGCGTGTTTGAATTGTGTTTTGGAGGTTCATAGCAAATTTAGGCTTGAAATGCCAAAAGATGAATTATTAAAGTTTTCGATTCGATAGTGAGATTTTGATCCAAGGGTCGGAATGGAATTTCGAAAGTTGGAATAGCTCCATAGTGTTGAATGTGACGTGTGTGCAAAATTTCAGGTCATTCGGATGAGGTTTGATAGACTTTTTGATTGAAAGCGTATTTTGAGAAATTTGGAGTTCTTAGGCTTGAATCCATGGTTAATTTGAGGTTTCTATGTTGTTTTAGGTGTTTTAAGGAATGGTACAAGTTTGGACAGTGGCATTAGAATTGTTGATGCCTTTGGTTAAGGTCCCAGGGGCCTTAGGATGATTTCGGGTGGTCGACGGAGGAAATTTTGGAGTTAGAGTTGAAGCTTCAGCTGCTGGTTTTCTTTCATAACCGCACCTGCGATTTGGGTTCTGCAGGTGCGGCTTAGTGACCGCAGAGGCGGGAAAAGGGGAAAAGTCACCAGGAACCGCAGAAGCAGTAGATCTTCCACAGGAGCGGTACCACATCTGCTGGCGGGGAGCCGCAGATGCGGAATCTGGGCATTTAAATGATAAGTCGCAGATGCGACCTTTGTTCCACAAATGCGGGACCGCAGAAGCAGTCCCAAAGCCACAAATGCGAAAACTGATGGACAGAATGTTTTAAAAGGGGTTCCGCGACTTTGAGGTTTATTTTCACCATTTTAATTGTTATGGAGCTCTTTGAAGGGGATTGAAGAGGGATTCGAGGGGAATCACTTGGAGGTAAGATTCTTGGTCTTAAAACTTGTTTCTAATGTGAAATCTACCTGGTAAATCATGAAATCTAGGCCTAAAATGGAAGTAACTAGTGCTTGGGATTAAGAGACTTTAAATGAGAATTTGAGGGGCCATTTGGACTCCGATTTCAGTGTTCTTGGTATGTATGAACTTGTGAGAGTGTGAGGATTTTGGAAATATAAATTTCACCTGATTCCAAGATGTGGGCCCGATGGGCATTTTGGTTATTTTACCTAGTTTCGCATATTAGCTTAGAGTTTAACTGTAGAATCAGTTAATTGAAGTGTTATTTACCTTATGAAATTTAATTGAATATATTTGGGCCATTTGGAGTGGAATACTCATGGCAAGAACGTGGTTTCGGGTTGAAAATTGAGGTGGTTTGAGGTAAGTGGCTTGTCTAATCGTGTGTGGGGGACTCTCCCCTTAGGATTGATATTGTATTAATTGAAATGCCTTGTACGTGAGGTGACGAGTGCATACTTGTGCTAATTGTTGGAAATATGTTTTTTCATTAAAAATAGCCTTAAATTGTGTTCTTCCTTTTCTCGCTTACACTATTTGGAAACTTATTCTGCTGTTAGTCTAGGGAAGTATGTCTAATTGACTAAATTGCTCTATTTGTTTTAACTGTCTTACTTGCATTACGTGAAGTATGCTAGGTAAGAATTATCTGTTTGCCTTGGTATGAAGTTGAGCTTAATTGAGTATATCCTTTTTCTGCTATTGTTTTGCGTCTCATTTTTTTGGGCTACGGGAAGGCTTACTAGGAGATTCCCCTGTACGTATTTATGATCTAGCTGAGATGCGGGATACCGAGAGATCCCTGGCACATATATTAAGGATACTAAGAGATCCTCGGGATACCAAGAGATCCCTGATATATATTGAGGATACCAAGAGATCCTTGGGATACCAAGAGATCTCTAGCATATATTGAGGGTACCAAGAGATCCTCGGAATACCAAGAGATCCCCAGTTATATATATTGTGGATACTAAGAGATCCTCGGGATACTAAGAGATCCCCGGTTATTATTCTTTGCCTCTGTATCAGTTGTAGTTGTCTTATATCCTGTGATATTTTTTACTGTTGCACTTATTATACTATTCTTATCTACACTATCGAACTTTATATTATTATTTAATTTTAGTGGGGCCCTGACCTTCCTCATCACTACCCGACCGAGGTTAGGCTTGGCACTTACTAAATACCGTTGTAGTGTACTCATGCCCTTCATGCGCATGTTTTCATGTGCAGATCCAGGTATCTCTACTCAGACTTACCATCCTTGAGGCGAGGCGATTCTACGGATACGGTTGTCTGTCTGCTAATGCAAACTCACTAGCAGCTTCCAATATTTCGAGGGTTGGCTTATTTTATCACATTTTTTAGATTAGAAGCTAAAATTTGGGCGATTTTGGGGGAATTTTCACCATTTGGATTGGGGTAAGTGTTCTTTACACGGATTTGATTATTTTTCATGATTTTATCACTGATTTAGGCACTTGATTATGTATATAAAAGAGAAATTTGGTTTTTTTGGCAAAAAAATTTCTAAAGTGAATAATTGGGTTTTGAAATCGATTCAGTGTCGGATTTAGATGAAACTTGTATGGTTGGACTCGTATTCGAATAGATAGTCGGAATTTGTGAGTTTTATTGGGTTCCAAGGTGCGATCCGGGTTGAAGTTTTGGTTGGCTTTAAGTATTTGATTAAGATTCGACCTTTATCGTTTGGGTTTGATTCCTATGGCATTATTTGATATTTTTGAGTCATTTTTTACTACATTCGAACCATTCAGAAGTCGATCGTATGGGTTGAAATTTCTGGAGTATCGATTTGGCTGGTTTGAGGTAAGTATCTTACCTAAACTTAGTTGAGGCACTAGTTGCATGCGTTATTTGTGATGTCTACATGTTAGAGGTAGCACACACGTGGGGGGGTTGAGCCCATGTGCGTGCACTGGGGTAATTTATTCATGCTCGGGGGGTGTGCTTAGGTTATGATATGCCTTGAATTGACAGTTAAGCTTCATGCTATTATGTTTCTTATGTTTGTACCCCTTTGTGAGCTATTTGGAATATGCTTGAGGTTACACGTTGGTTAATCTTGATGGAACATGATAATTGCTACTTCCGTGTTGTATTTTCCTGATTTGAGTAATGGTAGTGTCGCGCCCCCTTTTTCCTCCGCAGAAATCGGGTTTATGATATTTGGAGGGACAAATTGTTCCTTTTGGAAATGGGTTTGCATTTGAAGATTTGCCACCTAATGATTTGGATGCATTAGGACACGAAAAGAGTTTGATTTGGATAACTAGAGACTGGGTAAGGGCTTGAAATTATTCTAAAGGGAAGGTGTTAGGCACCCTTCAGAATCCACTAGTGTGGTTTCCGGCCAGACAATTATTGTGAATTGAGGTGCAATTAACATATAGGCAGATAGGGGTCAAATAAAAGGGAATTTCAACATATAATGGTTTGAAAGAACAATCAGAAAAGCTGATTTTAAATAAGGAGTTAAAATGCTGGAAGAAAAGAAATAAAGAATAAAGGAAGGGGGGGGGGGATCCTAGGTTTATTAAAACTATGGATCACCCCACACAATGTCTGGTAATCACTCCTCAATGAGGGGATACACGTGATACTATCGTATGGTCATCATATCCATATCTACCCTCCCCACCCCGTTAAGGTATTTAAAGCGCGGATTGGTCTCGATTACTTATTGCATGATATTACCCGTCCCACTCCTATTAGTCGTGGAGGCACTTAGGACTACTAATCATAAAAGGGGAGGACATTAGGCTTATTTGGAGTTTCAAAGGTAAAAACTCTAAGGCGACATACAAAATACATATTACATATTTGGGGGGAAAACATATAGACAAACAAAAGGCTCATATATACCTCCTTAAACAAAGAAATACATGTAATTAGCATGACTTGAACATACTTTTTAGGTCTGATTAAATATTGAAGACGAGGGGGTTTAGGATTGAAACAGATTAGTTTATTACATAACTAAGATAAGAAGTTCGAATCAGGCCTGCCTACTGTTTGTAATGATTAATAGAAGTGGATTCAATTTACAGTTATTACTCTAAGGCTCGCCTAAGTGTTCATATGAGGATTCTATAGGCATGGTATCTAGTAAATTCAGAAGGTGATAAGACAGTAAAACTCGAAAAGAATTATTTGGGATCCTATAGTCATGCTTGCTAAAGTTTGTTAAGTGAGGGACTCAGATTATCAAAAGAGGTGTAGAATTAAACAAATTGATTACAGGTTCTGCAGGTGATAGTATATATTATTACTGATTTTACATTGATCATTGAGTGAAGCGAATCAGATTCATTTAGGATCTCCTATAGGGATGTTTTCTACATGTTGCTGACTTTAGACACTTATAGACGTGGTGTCGAAATGCAGAAAACCTTATAGACATGGTATCTAAATGCAGAAACCTATTTTAAACTTTATAGGCATAGTATCTAAATGCAGAAACTTGTTTTAAACCTCATAGGCAGGGTATCTAAATGCAGTTTGAATTATGCAGCATGACATTATAACAATCCTATAAGCATGATTTCTAGGTGAAGTTTGAATATGCAGAATTATAACAGTCCCATAGGCATAATTTCTAGGTGAAGTTTGAATATGCAGAATTATAATAGTCCTATAGACATAATTTCTAGGTGAAGTTTGAATATGCAGAATTATAACAGTTCTATAGGCATAATTTCTACCCTTGACATGCATAAATACCCACCCTTTTTCACTAGCCAAACCTCAAATGTTTATTACAAATTATTACAAACCAGGAATACCAAATACATCAGAAAATACAAAGAAAAATAATTACAACCAGAGGAAGCTTGATTCTTGTCTTCCTGTCTGAGTTATGAGATAGACCAATTCAAAGATCACTGATCCAAAGCCTTTCTCATACTTGGGTGTGTCAGAGTTCCCTAAGGGCCTCAATAGGACCCTGGGCAGTTCTCACACCCAAGCTCCAAAAATCTGAATAGGGACAAGTGCAGTTTGGAAGTGCCAGCACTCTAGTGTCCAAGTTTAGAGGGAGCTCGTGGGTCCCGAAGCAAGGCTCACAAGAGGGGGCAGAACTTAAGTCTAAGAGAGAGTGGAAGTGCAGAAACAGAACTTTTAAGAACTAAGGAAGTAAAGAAAAGGGAAAGGAGTGCTCGAAAATAGTTACAGAGTTGATAACTTTACACAAAAGGGGTCAGGGGTTGGGAGCTTATTGCAGAGAGCATATGTACTTAGGCATTAGTTAATTCTGGGCATGCACATCAATAGGGAGTGCAGTTATGCTTACAAAATCGAGCAACATACACAATATATAATGGTAACATAGAGGTTATGATCCTAGAGGAATCAAGTTTGAATCATAGACAATAATACTTAATACTGTCATGCCTCAAACAAACCATCAGTATCAAACACATTCAGGATGCGTAATAGGTGTAGAATAGGCAAAAGGAAATTACAACATGCTAAAATAAGTACTGGACTAAATACAAGCAGTAGGCAGACAAAAAGGTAAAAGTATTAAGTAAACATATTGTTGTGCTGCTGAAAATCTTAATTAGGACATACCAGTTCAAAGAAGCAAAATACGGTAAAAGTAGGTAGCAGGACTTTGAAGATAGGCCACAGTACAAGTAACAAGAGAAAATGCTTTTGAGTATGAGTGTGAGTTCAGAAACTGCGAGTGTTTTTTGTCTAAGTGATTTTAGAACTCAGAGTGTTCTTGTATGTGTTAATGAAAAAGCCAGATGTTTATAGTTTGAAAATAGGTAGAAAGTAAGGCAAGAATCATAGTCTAGTAGTAATTATGGAACTATGTACCAATTATAATCAAATCAGTATAAGGCTTTCGTTAATTAAGGAGTCAAAATTGTAATGGGAAGAAAACATTTAAGGAAAGGAATCAAGTAGAGCATCATGTGCAGAATAGCCAATTAGGGGTAAGTACATAGGGGTCCAATTAAGGAAACAAATATTGTAGAATCATTGAAGATACTCAGTTAACCAAATAAGGTAGGAAACACAATATATTTGCAAAATATGGAGACAATCAGCTCCCAGTAAATCAAGGAGTCAGGGATTCAAAATTATTGATCTGGGAGAGAATAACATGGGTTTCCATGAATAAGCAAATAAACCAAACTAAGGACATGAGAATCGAAAGTCTAAAGGGAAGTTTTCAAATCAATCCAGGAAACAGGGAAATTAGTAAAACAAGGAAAGAATGAATTACACGAGTGCAATCAAAATTACACAAGGAGGGTTGAGATCAGTCCAAAATAAAAGGTCGTTTTAGAGGGAAATTTAGCACATAAAAGAGTGCATAAACATTAGGCATGCGAGGCTGAATTCATGACAAAGAGAAACATCATGCAATAACAAATACAAAATTAGTAGCTAATGAACTATCGAAACATAGTAGTCACATATGTCGATTTCACCAACTCAGTAATAGTGAAAAGAGAGAGTATCAGAAGCGTGTAAAAGGTTAAGTAAAGGCCTTTCTGACAAACATAGTCCAGCTTCAACGATAGCAGGAAGTCAAAATCACATATAGAAATAGAGGTTGAAACGAAAAGGGTTTCAAATCTAGTCGAGCAACAGATGAAGCAGCTTTAGAAGCTCGAATAGGTCCAAAGAAGTTAGGGTTTTGAAATCAATCGAACTCAGAGCATGACGAACAAGTAAATCACATAGAAAATAGTCTCATAACTCGAACTAACCCCAAATTTTTGGGTTTTCACCATCAGTCAAGTATAGAGATGAAAAGCAAGTAAGTCAGGCAAAAATACTAACAAAATAAATTCAAAAATCTCAAAAAGGTTAAGGCCATTAACATGCAAACTCAAGTAAAGGAATGACATAAGAAAACACAGTAGAACATGTAGAAAAATCAGAGAAAGCTTCAAAATAACTTAACAAAAAAGATAAGGGGTTTTGAAGGTAAAGTTTAGAAGAAACCTTGAGAAAAATGTTTAGAAGTTTAGAGCAAACACGGATCTAAACAGATATAGAAGAAATCAGAAGAACCTCAAAGATTAGGGTTTTAGTAGAAACCCAGATGGTCAGAAAGGCTTGGACAATCATCGATCTAAGCAGGAGAAGTCAAGAATTAGGCTTAAATAGCCATGGCTGGACGGAGCAAAGTCAAAGATGACCGGAGATAGCCATAATAACTGAGATCGACCAAACTCTGGGCCAAGCTTCTTCAAGGTCTGGCCTTGAAACCATAGTACTCGAACACATAGAAGCCAAGGAAGGTAGATACAGGCCTCCAATGGCTTTGGAGGCCATTGATTTGGACGATTTTAGGTGATGGTTAAGGGTGGCGGCTAGGGTTTGAGAGAGAATTGAGAGAACGAAGGAATTTAGAGGCAGCTGAATGAGAGAAATGATAGGGTTTAAGGGTTGTTTGGGATTAATTATGGAAAGGGTTAATGGTAGTCGTTGCTCATTTTAATCAACGACCTGGATTGAATGGGTTGGTAGGGGATCCAGGCGGGTTGTTTTAATTGGGTTGTGAGTTGGGTATGATTAAGATTTGGGCTAGGTAATTGGGTTTAAAATTGGGGTTCAAATCAGGCCATAATTGAAACACAATTGGGCTATGTTTTAAATAGCCACTTTTCCCTTATTTATTTTACAAAAAATAGTAGAATAATTTCTTGAAAATAAATTAAAGGTAATAAAATGATTAGTAATACATAATTATCACATTAAAAATATTGGGACCTAAATTTTATAGACATAAACGTAATTAAATCTAAAAGAGGCTAATATTGTAATTATATATAATTTAGCTTTAAAAAAATACTAAATAAATTTATAAAAATATAAAAAAATTATCTTAGATATATTTTGGTATAATTATGAGAGTACAATAAGTAAATCACCAAAATGATAATTTTGGGAATAATTATTTATTTTTTTTGGATAAAATGGAGCAATAAATTGATTTTAAAATCTTTTAAAAATTAAGGAAAAATAATAAAACATTTGGACATAATTATATATGCATAAATATGCTATTTTGAAAGCATTTTGCATATTAAAAATATATAGGGAAAAATTGGGTATCAACAACTGTCCCACTTTACCCGGGAAGGATGAAAGAGTTGTCGGGTAAAGATAAGATGATCAATTTTGACCAGACGAAATGGTTTGAAGAGGTTTGGCCGTGCTCTGGTTTTTAAGCTACCTACATATCCCTGGTCTTACAGGAATCATACCATATGTAGTTCAGGATCCATCGGCGGAATATGCCGATGGAGACTTTCCAAGAACGGACACAATATTCAGGACAAGGTGAATGGTTAAGGTATAATAGAACTGTGGGAACTGGAGCGGGATTGCTCCTGCCAAGATGGCCATTGCTCGTTGATTTACCTGCAAATAAGCAATACAAGCATATATTGTGCATGAATTTAAACGCGATACAAATTCCCGTCGGACCATGAATGTTGACTTTGGATGGTTGGGATGACGTCCTTAGACCATGATGTCTTGGGCCATGAAGCATATAATAATAAAGGATTCGCAGGCCATGAAATGATGCTCTCAGGCTTTGAGAATGATGCCTCCGAATCATGATGCCTTTGAATAATGATATGCAAAAGATTAAAGGGATCCTCAGGCCATAGCATGGTGTTCTTGGGCTATGCAAATGGTGCCTCTGAACAATGATGCCCTCGAATGATTTGGCGTCCTTTCAGCCCATGAGATGTAGTGTTTGGCAATTTTTCAGTCCATGAGATGCAATAGGTGGCGACTTTTCAGCCATGTAAATGTAAATGAAGTGGCGATATTTTAGCCATGCAAGCGTAAATAAGGTGGCAATCATTTAGCCATGCAAGTGTAAATAAGGTGGCAATCTTTCAGCCACGAAAGTGTAAATAAAGTGGAGATCTTTTAGCCATGCAAGTGAAAATGAGGTGGCGATCTTTCAACCATGCAAGTGTAAATGAGGCTGCGATATTTCAGCCATACAAGCATAAATGAGGCGATATTTCAGCCATGCAAACATAAATAAAGTGGCGATCTTTCAGCCGTGTAAACATAAATAAGGTGGTGATCTTTCAGCCATGCAAACATAAATAAAGTGGCGATCTTTCAGCCATGCAAATATGAATAAAGTGATGATATTTCAGCCATGCAAACGTAAATAAAGTGGCGATATTTCAGCCATGCAAACATAAATAAAGTAGCGATCTTTCATCCATGCAAACATAAATACAGTGGCGATCTTTCAACCATGCAAACATAAATAAAGTGGCGATCTTTTAGCCATGCAAACATAAATAAAGTGGCGATCTTTCAGCCATGCAGATGCAGATGGAGACGATGTTTAGTCTCGGAAGGTAGAATGGTGGCCTTATGCAATGCAGAAAAATACAGATGGAGACAATATATAGTCTCGGAAGGCAGAATAGTAGCTTTATGCAATGCAAAAAAAATACAGATGGAGACAGTGTTTTAGTCTCGGAAGGCAGAATGGTAGCCTTATGCGATGCAGAAATACAAATAAAATGACAAATGGTAATAGAGTTTTCTTAGCTGATAACAGGTTGCGACATTGTGACTACTGGGGATATTGTGTATAGGAAATATCACCGGCGTGCGTAGATAGCAAATGCTGGTAAATGCAACACTTTTGAGAGTTGTATTCGTGAACAATGTTTGTCTCGTAAGTGTATAGTAAGCCAGATGCTTTCGTAATCCAGGCGTCTGCATTCCAAGAAAATCGTGAGTTTTATAGAAGGGGAAGGTTAGTTCGCATCCCCACTGGCTCTACTTGACCTGTTCGGCTTTGGTCTGGTAATACAGTATGTATCATTGGAAGTAGCATCGCGAACAAGGCAATTTCGATAACAAACATGCATGAATTTGTAAAAATATGACATAAGTATATATTTAAGAAACAACTTTTAGATGAACCGGCGATTGTGATGTGGCTTAAGACACTGCGACCTCTCTTGCAATGAAATTTTGAGGGTCCTCAAAATTCTGCCTCAGTTTAACGGGTTGATGCTTCTAATGGCTGTTTGCGATGATCGGCTGAAATCACTTCAGAATTTTGAGGGTCCTCCTCAAAATTCTGCCCCAGTTTCCAATTGCGGGGGGAAATGAAAATTTTATTGAATTGTGTCTGAACCCATATGGCTGCCTTCGTATCCCCTCTTAAACGGGAATTAGGTCAGACATAGTTCATTTACATCATATAGGGAAGGCATGAAAATGACACATAGTAACTTGACTGCATCTGAATTAATTGGCTTTGGCCAATCTTCTCCGTCCATTTTTGCAAGTATGAGGGCTCCTCCTGTTAGAACTCGGTGAACCATGTACAAACCTTGCCAGTTGGGAGAAAATTTCCCTTTGGCTTCATCTTGATGCGAAAAAATGTTTTTACACCAATTGTCCCGGTGTGAACTGTCTCGGCTTGACTCTTTTGTTGAAGGCACTGGACATTCTGTTCTGATAAAGTTGACCATGAAAAACTACATTCATCCTCTTCCCATCTATAAGAACCAGCTGCTCGTAACGACTCTTCACCCATTCTGCATCGTTGTGATTCTCAAGGAAGGAATTTCTACTTCGGCGGGAATGAAAGCCTCTGTACCATAAACTAGCATATAGAGGGTTGCCCTAGTTGATGTGCGGACAATGGTGTGATATCCCCATAGAGAAAATGATAGCTTTTCGTGCCATTTCTTATGCTTCTCTAACATTTTTCTCAATATCTTTTTTATGTTCTTGTTGGCAATTTCTACACTCCATTCATTTGCGGCCTATAGGCTGTGGAATTCTTGTGTCTGATATTGAAGGTTTCACACATAGCTTTCATCAAGTCGCCGTTGGGGTTGGCGCCATTATCAGTAATGATTGACTCTGGAATCCTGAATCGGCAAACAATGCGGTCGTGGACAAAGTCTGCCATGACTTTCTTAGTCACTGCTCTGTAAGATGCTGCTTTGACCCACTTGGTAAAATAGTCAATTATTACTAGGATAAACCTGTCCCCGTTGGAAGCGGCAGGCTCGATTGGTCCAATAACATCCATTCCCCAAGCGACGAACGACATGGTAAGCTTATTGCATTAAGCTTATTTGGAGGGACCTTTTGTCATGTCTGCATGTATCTGACAGCGGTGGCATTTTCGGACATACTGGATGCAGTCCGTTTCCATAGTCATCCAAAAGTAACCAGCCCAGAGTATCTTCTTGGCTAAGACAAAACTGTTCATATGTGGACCACAGGTCCCAGAATGGATTTCTTCTAGCAGTTTGGATGCTTCCTTTGCATCGACACACCTCAATAATCACAAATCAGGAGTCCTCCTCTACAGGATTCCTTCGCATGAAAGAAATTATTGGATAGCCTCCAAAGTGTGCGCTTTTGAGTAGGATTTGCAAATCCTGTATATTCTCCTTTTGCCAAATATTCCTTGATATCCTGAAACCAAGGCTTTCCGTCTGCTTCTTCTTCAGCAAGGGCACAATAAGCTAGTTGATTGTGGATTTTTACTGGAATGGGGTCAATGAAATTTTTTTCTGGATATTGTATCATGGATGACAAGGTAGCCAATGCATCGGCAAATTCATTTTGGATTCTGGGAACATGCTAGAATTCCGTCTTTGTGAACCTCTTCCTCAATTCCTGCACATGATGCAGATAGGGGATTATCTTAGAGTTCTTGGTTGCCCATTTTTCTCGGACCTAATGTATGAGTAAGTCTGAATCTCCAATCACCAGCAATTCTTATACGTTTATGTTAATGGCCATCTTGAGCCCTAGGATGCAGGCTTCATATTCGGCCATGTTGTTGGTATACGGGAACCTGAGTTTAGTAGATACCAGATAATGCTGACCGATTTCTGATACTAGGACTGCTCCTGTGCCGACTCCTTTGAAATATGTTGCTCTATCAAAAAACATTCTCCGGCTATCATAGGATTCTGCAATGTCTTCTCCTATGAATGATACCTCTTCGTCAGGAATATACGTCTTCAGAGGTTCGTATTTTCCATCCACAGGGTTTTTGGCAAGGTGATCTGCTAGTGCATGTCCCTTGATTGCTTTCTGAGTCACGTAGACAATGTCAAATTCACTCAACAGGATTTGCCACTTGGCTAGATTGCCAGTGGGCATGGGCTTCTGGAAGATGTACTTTAAAAGATCCATTATTGATATGAGATATGTAGTGTAGGCACAGAAGTAGTGCCTTAGCTTCTGGGCCACCCAAGTCAGAGCACAACACGTGCTTTCTAACAGAGAATACTAGGCTTCGTACGAAGTGAACTTCTTGCTGAGATAGTAAATGGCCTGCTCTTTCCTCCCTGTTTCATCATGCTGCCCTAGGATACAGCCGAAGGCACCGTCTAATACTACGATGTAGAGTAGTACAAGTCTACCTAGCTCAGGCAGGACCAAGACTGCGGTCTTGATAAGTATTCCTTAATTTTGTCGAAAGATTTTTGGCATTCATCCGTCCATTTAGTAGCGGCGTCCTTCTTTAACATCTTAAAGATTGGCTCACAGATAACTGTAGATTGTGCTATGAACCGGCTGATGTAGTTGAGTCTCCCTAACAAACTCATCACGTCCTTCTTGTTCTTTGATGGTGACAATTCTTGAATAGATTTGACCTTTGATGGATCCAGTTCTATTCCTCGACGACTCACAATAAACCCAAGCAGTTTTCCAGCGGGAAACCCAAATGCACATTTCGCGGGATTCAGTTTCAGGTTGTACCTTCATAGTCTATTGAAAAACTTTATCAAATCTTCCATGTGATCAGTGGCCTTCTTGGACTTGATGATAATGTCATCAACGTACATCTCGATATCCTTGTGTATCATATCATGAAAAATTGTAGTCATAGACTTCATATAGATAGCCCCTGCATTCTTTAACCCAAACGACATCATTTTGTAGTAGTATGTTTCCCTTGGCATAATGAAAGCCATTTTCTCAGCATCTTCTTCATCCATTTACATCTGATGATACCCAACGAAGCAATCTACAAATGACTACAACTCATGCTTGGCGCAATGTGTATGTTTGGTAAAGGGAAGATGTCTTTCGGACTGGCCCAGTTGAGATCCCGGTAGTCGACACAGACTCTAACCTTCCGGTCCTTCTTTGGTACTAGCACAATGTTAGCTAACCATGTCAGATACTCAACTGCCCTGAAAAATTTAGCTTTGACCTGCTTAGTGACTTCTTCCTTGATTTTCAAACTCATATCAGGTTTGAACTTTCTGAGCTTTTGCTTTATCGGTGGACATGTTGGATCAGTTGGTAGTTTGTGAGCCATAATATACATGCTCATGCCCGTCATTTCGTCATACGACTAGGCGAATATGTCCTCGTATTGTCTTAGAAATTATGTGTATTCCTTCTTTTCTGATGACGATAAGTGAACGTTGATTCGTGTTTCTTTGACATTCTCTTCATCCCCCAGATTAACAATTTTTGTCTCGTCCAGGTTCAACGTAGGTCGATTTTCAAAGTTCTCAACCTCTTTAACAATCTCTTCGGGTATGTCATCTTCCTCTGACTCTATGTTCGTTTGTTGCGTTGTCTCATTGCATGTCACAATCATTGGTTCATCACGATAAATAATAGTAATGCTGTATAAGTAAAGTAATGAGAGAAAATAATAAGAGTGTCAATTTATAAGGAAAATCAAAATGCTTTGATAAATTCCATAACTGTTTTGAACATTGAAGATCTTATTGCAGAAAACTAAAAATGCAAAAAAAAATTAACTAGTAATAATAAAAGATAATGCATAATGCTTGTTCAGCCTTGTTACCCCGAGGCTTGCCGGGATTTGATGGTTCTGATGGTCCAGTTATTGAGACGAGCTCCTCTGCTTACAGCCTGTATGGAAGGGACTTCCTCCCCCTTCTCCTCGAGAATGGTGCAATAATCTATATCATCATCTTCTAGGAACAAATTCCTCACTGTTGCCAGTGCTTCCTCTTCTTCTGACCCATAGATAACATCAGCCGGTTAGAAAGTCTGTTCCAAGCGTGGTATTGGCTACTCTATTGGATAGTAAGGACCTTGCCATGGTGGTGACCGGTTGTTGAATTCCTCCCAGGTATACTCATATCCCAGAGCGAAGGTGGTGCCGTGCTTCTTGAGTTTTATGGGCTTAGTGATTCCTTGGAGGTTCTTGCCAAGCCCCTTACTAGGTGTCACACCTCTTTTTTGCGGCGCTTTACATACTCCGGCGAAAGGGATATACATAAGCATAAAAAAGAGTTTTTC
>MU769560.1:946-44394 GCA_026770625.1 Nicotiana glauca
AGTTTAAGCGACCGTGCTAGAACCACGGGATTCGGGGGTGCCTAACACCTTCCCTCGGGTCAACAGAATTCCTTACTTAGAATTTCTGGTTCGCAGACTTCATTTGGAAAGTCGAAATCTCCTCGATTCGGGATTTAAATAAATCGGTGACTTGGGACACCCTTAATTTATTCCAAGTGGCGACTCTGAAATAAACAAAATAATCCCGTTTCGAATATTGTCACTTTAATTGGAAAAACTCCCCGTTCGCCCGCTTCTGCCCCTCGGGGTAGGGGGCGAGCCGAAAGGAGGTGTGACAAGAAGGACGACACTACCAAATGGACCGACGACTGCTAAAAAGCCTTCGAAGAATCAAGGAGTACCTGTTAACACCGCCAGTTTTGGTCCCGCCTGAGCCAGACAGACCCCTACTACTCTACCTTGCAGTATTGGATGGAGCGTTCGGTTGCGTTCTGGGGCAACATGATTTAACATGGAGGAAGGAACAGGCTATCTATTCTCTTGGTAATAAGTTCATCCCATACGAGGCCCGGTATTCACTGTTGGAATGCACCTGTTGTGCTCTGACTTGGGTAGCTCAGAAGTTGAGGCACTATTTCTGTGTTTATACTACGTACCTCATATCAAGAATGGATCCGCTGAAGTACATCTTCCAAAAGCCCATGCCTTCACGCAAGCTAGCCAAATGGAAAATCCTGCTAAGTGAATTTGACATCATCGACGTAACTCAAAATGCAATCAAAGGACAAGAATTGGCAGATCATCTTGCTGAGAATCCCGTGGACGGAGAATACGAACCCCTAAAGACGTATTTTCTCAATGAAGAGGATATTGCAGAATCCTATGATAATTGGAGGATGTTTTTCGATGGAGCAGAAAATTTCAAAGGAGTTGGCATAGGAGTAGTCCTAGTAGCAGAAACTAGCCAGCATTATCCGGTATCAGCCAAGCTCAGGTTCCCTTGCACTAACAATATGGCCGAATACGAAGTTTGCATCTTAGGGCTTAAGATGGCCATTGACATGAATGTACAAGAGTTGATAGTGATTGGAGATTTTGACCTGCATATACATCAGGTCCGAGAAGAATGGGCAACCAAGAACTCCAAGATACTCCCTTACCTGCATTATGTACAGGAATTGAGGAAGTGATTCACGAAGACAGAGTTCCAGCATGTTCCCAGGGTCCAGAATGAGTTCGCCGATGCATTGGCTACCCTGGCCTATATGATACAACATCCTGATAAGAATCATTGATCCTATTCCTGTGAAGATATACGATCAGCCAGCTTATTATGCTCATGTCGAAGAAGAAGCGGATGGAAAACCTTGGTTTCACGACATCAAGGAATATTTAGCCAAAGGAGAATATCCAGAGCTTGCAAATACCACTCAGAAGCGCACACTTCGAAGATTATCCACAATTTCTTTCACAGTGGAGGAATCCTGTATAGGAGGACTCCGGATTTAGGTTTGCTAAGGTGTGTTGATGCAAAGGAAGCATCTAAACTGCTGGAGGAAGTTCATGCCAGGACATGTGGTCCACATATGAACGGTTTTGTCTTAGCCAAGAAGATACTTCGGCCAGGTTATATTTGGATGACTATGAAGAGGTATTGCATCCAATGTGTTAGGAAATGCCATCATTGTCAGGTACATGCATACATGATAAAGGTACCTCCCAATGAGCTTAAAGCAACGAGCTCGCCATGGTCGTTAGTCATATGGGGAATGGATGTTATCGGACCTATCGAACATGCCGCATCAGATGGGCACAGGTTTATCCTAGTAGCAATTGACTATTTCACCAAATGGGTTGAAGCAGCAACTTATAGAGCAGTGACCAAGAAAGTCGTGGCAGACTTTGTCCGTGACTGTATCGTTTGTCGATTCAGGATTCCAGAATCAATCATTACTGAAAATAGCTCCAACCTCAACAGTGATTTGATGAAATCTATGTGTGAAACCTTCAAGATCAGACACAAGAATTCCACAACTTACAGGCCTCAAATGAACGGAGCTGTAGAAGCCGTCAACAAGAACATGAAGAAGATACTGAGGAAGATGGTAGAAAAGCATAAGCAGTGTCATGAGAAGCTATCATTTGCTTTATTGGAGTATCGCACCACAGTACGCACATTAACTGGTGCAACTCCCTATATGTTGGTTTATGGTACAGAAGTGGTCATTCTCACCGAGGTACAAATTCCCTCCCTAAGGATCATACAGGAAGTAGAAATCGATGATGGAGAATGGGTAAAGAGTCGTTACGAACAGTTAGCCCTCATAGATGGTAAAAGAATGAACGCAGTTTGCCATGGTAAGCTTTACCAGAACAGAATGTCCAGAGCTTTCAACAAGAGAGTCAGACCAAGACGGTTCACACCAGGGTAGCTGGTGTTAGATAAGATTTTTCCACATCAAGATGAAGCCAAAGGGAAATTCTCTCCCAATTGGCAGGGTCCATACATGGTTCATCGGGTTCTGACAGGAGGAGTCCTCATACTTGTAGAAATGGATGGAGAAGTTTGGCTAAAACCAATCAATGCAGATGCAGTCAAACGATACTATGTGTAACCATTTACGATCTCTTTTATGATGTAATTTGAACTACGTCTGACCTGATTCCCGTTTAAGAGGGGATACATAGGCAGCCTTATGGGTTCGGTCACAATTCAGTAAAATTTTCATTTTCCCCGCAATTGGAAATTGGGGCAGAATTTTGAGGAGGACCCTCAAAATTTCGAAGTAACTTCAGCTGATCATCGCAAGCAGCTGTCAGAAGCAGCAAGCCCAGTAAACTGGGGCATAATTTTGAGGAGGACCCTCAAAATTCTGTAGCGACAGAGGTTGCAATGTCCTGAACCACGTCACAGTCGTCGGTTCATCCAAAACTATTTCTTAAATATATACACATGTCATATCTTTAACAAACTCATGCATGTTTATTATTGGAATTTCTTTGTTTCGCAACGCTACCCCAAGGATACCCACAGTATCACCAAATCAGAGACGAACCGATCAAGCAAAGGCAGCGGGAACACGAACCAACCATTCCCTTTACAAAACTCATAATTTTTGTTTTGACGCAGGCACCCAAGTCACAAATTTATATATTATGCACTCATAATTTTTGGGAATACAACTATCGGAATTATCGCTTCGCAACCGCTATCCGCATATAATATTCCCAGTAGCCACAATGTCACAATCAGCAACCAGCTATCAGCCATCAGCTAAGACTTTTTTTTTTACTGTTCATCTTTCATCTTTTGCATAAGGCTACTATTCTGCCTTCCTAGGTTAAGCTCTACCTCCATTTGCATTTCCTGCATTGCATAAGGCTACTATTTTGCGTTTTGAGTTTAAGCTATACCTCCATTTGCATTTCCCGCATTGCATAAGGCTACTATTCTGCTTTTCGAGGTTAAGCTCTACCTCCATTTGCAATTTCTGCATTGCATAAGGCTACTATTCTGCCTTCCGAGACTAAGCTTTGTTTCCATCTGCATGGCTGAAATATCGCCACTTCATTTAAATCTTGCATCAGATGAAAGATTGCCATTCTATTTACACTTTGCATGGCTGAAATATTGCCACTTCATTAAACTCTTGCATCGGCTAAAAGATTGCCATTTTATTTAAACCCTGCATCGGCTGAAATATCGCCACTTCATTTAAATCCTGCATCGGCTGAAACATCGCCATGTTATTTAAACCCAACATCGGTTGAAATATCGCCACTTCATTTAAATCTTGCATCGACTGAAATATCTCCATTTTATTTACTCTTTGCATAGCTGAAATATCGCCACTCAATTTGAATCTTGCATCGGCTGAAAGATCGCCACCTTTTGCACTTAATGGACTTGAAAATCGCCAAATTATCTAAGGGCATCATTGTTTGGAGGCACCATCTTCATAGCCTAAGAACGCCATGCCATGGCCTGAGGACCCTTTTTTTAAATCTTTTGCATATCATTATTCAAAGGCATCATGGTTCGGAGGCATCATTCTCATAGCCCGAGAATATCACTTCATAGCATACGAATCCTTTATTATATGCTTCATGGCCCAGGACATCATGGTCTAAGGACGTCATCTTAACCGTCCAAAGACATCATTCATGGTCTGACGGGAACTTGCATCACGCTTAAATTTATGCACAATATATGCGCTCGTATTGTTTATTTGTAGGTAAACCAGCGAGCAACGGCCATCCTAGTAGGAGCGATCTCGCTCCGGTTCCCGCGGCCCTATTAAACTTATAACCACTACCCCAACCTGAATATCGCGTCCGTTCCTGTAAAATCTCCATCAGCATATTCCGCTGACGGATCCCGAACTACAGATGGCCTGGTTCCTAAAAGACTAGGGATATGCAAGTAGCTCAGGAACCAAAGCACGGTCAATCGTTTCAAACCATTCCGTTCGGTCAAAATTGGCCATCATATCTTTACCCGACAACTCTTCCATCCTTCTCGGGTAAAGAGGGGCAACTGTTGATACCCAATTTTTTTTTATATATTTTTTATATATAAAATACTTTCAAAATAATATGTACATATATATATAAGCATGCCCAAGTGTTTTGATACTTTTTCTAACTCTTAAAGGTTTCTAAAATCAATTTATTGTCCATTTTAGCAGTATAAAAAAACCAACAATTATTCCCAAAGTTATCAATTTTAGTGAATAATTTATTTTATTCTCATATTTATACAAAATATAGTTAAGGTAATTTTTATACATTTTTATAAATTTATTTGGTATTTTGAAAGCTAAATGGCATATAATTGCAATTCTAGCCTATTTTAAGTTTAATAGCATTTTTAATTATAAAAAATTGGTTCCAGTATTTTTAAATTAATATTTATGTGTTATTAACTGACTCAATACTTTTAATTTTCTTTTAACTATTTCTTATAAAATAAAAGGAAAAACTGGTTATTTAACATTTAGCCTCATTTTATTGCAATTACAGCCTATTTACATTTTAATTTTTAGCCCTCAATTGACCCAATCCTAACCCCCAATTGGACCGGCCCAATTTCAATTTTACCCAGCCTCTTAACCCGTTTATTTAACCCGCCCGACCTTTCTTTCAATCCAGCTCGTTGATCATTTATCGTCCCTTACCATTTTTAATTCCCCTACCCTAACCTAATCCCCCCATTTCGTTTGCTCCACCACCTTTTGTCACGACCCAAATCCCGATCCAGTTGTGATGGCGCCTCTCGTGAAGACAAGGCCAGCCAACTAACCCATTTTGCTCTTTTTAGAATAGTTAAATATTAAATAACAGTTTTAGCTTAGTTAAATAATCACAGTCTAAACAAATATTTCTTTATCAAGTGCAAAATACAACCCAAGCACAGCCCAAACCGGGGTGTCACAAGTCACGAGCATCTATCAGAGTATAAATACAACTACAAGGCCTAAAATATACAATAGAGGACTGATAAAAATAAGGAAGAAATGTGGTGCTGCGAAAGCTAGCAGTCACCTCGCTAAACTCCGATAAACTTAGCCTCCGATCAACTCAAACCCGCTACCGGGTGAACGAATACCTGCATCTGCACACGAGGTACATGGAGTAAAGTGAGTACTCCAACTAAGTGAGTAATTAAGGTAAATAATAATTGAGGAGTAAGAAATCACCTAAGGCAAATCATCATGCTATATAGAAGCAGTATAAAACCCCTTGAGAAAAAGCAGTGAAGCGGTGAAATCTTTAGAAAATATCTTAGCTTAGTTCAAACCTCTTTTAAAAGTGACTTTTTCAACGGTCAAGCGAATAAATGCAAAACAATTAGTGCAGATAAGCACAAAAATCTACCCCTCGGGCACAACACTCACTCGACAGATAATGTCAGGCAATCAGGTAGATACCTCGTGAAGTAACACAGACAACATATAATGGCAGACAAATGAAACAAAGTAAATACATAGAACAGTACTAGTACCGATGCGGCGTGCAGCCCGATCCATTTATCATCGACGACGCTCACTGGGGGTGTGTAGACTCCGGGAGGGGCCCCTTACGGCCCAAGCGCAATATCAAGCCATCTCGTGGCATCAAATCTAGGCCCTTGGCCTCATACCAGTATCAGTATAACACCGCTGCGGCGTGCAGCCCGATCCGTATATATATATATATTGCTGCGGTGTGCATCCCGATCCAAAAGTATCCTCACAATACAGTCCCTCGGCCTAACTCAGTCAACAAAATCGCATAAGCCACTCGGGCAATAAAAAACATGATGCTCAGCCCAAATATTATTGGAAATATCATTTCAAGTGTTAAAGCAAGTAAACTTGGCTGAGTTTTGAAAATAGTGTAAAAATACATAACTGAGTTCAAGTATAAAATCAAACAGTGAGGAAATATCAACGACCATCCTCGAAGGAGTTCGAATAGTTGGCACGAGCCCAAATATGGCAATCAGCCCAAGTCATGAAGATAACAAATAAGTTTCAGTTAATTACACAGTAAAATCATCAATCGGGACGGACCAAATCACAATCCCCAACGGTGCTCTACCCCACGCTCGCTATCTGGCGTGCAAGTCACCTCAATATAGCACTACGATGTGCAATCCGGGGTTTCAAACGCTCAGGATATCATTTATAATCATTACTCACCTCAAGCCAGCCAAACTCTAGCTCGCTATGCCCTTGCCTCTCAAATCGACCTCCTCGCGCGTCGAATCTGATCAAAACCACAACAAATATGTCACAATATGCTAAGGAAATAATACCCAATCGAAAATAATCGAAAAATAGCAAGAATCTCGAATTTAGCAAAAACCCGATCCCCGGACCCACATCTCAGAACTGAACAAACTTTATGCCAAAATGTTCTTCATTATCTCACGAGTCCGTACATATAAAGAACTAGAAAATCGGAGTTCGTTTAGCCCCTCAAATCATCCCTAGAATGTCTCATAATCTCAAGCCCTAACTCCACATTTTTCTACTGATTTTCATGAATTAAACCCTGATATTTTGTTCCTTAATCACAAATAATTGAGCTTTAGGGTCCAAAATCCTTCCCTCAATGAAGAACAATAATTTCCTCTCTTCAAAAATCGTCTCAAAGCTTTTTTCCTTTTCAAAAATGGTGTAAAAGGGTTTGATGGTCGTGGAGGGTTTATTTTAATACTGCTCACCCGTTTTACTGTTCACCCGAGTTACTGTTCACCTGATTAATGTTCACCTGAGTTGCTGTTCACTCGACTTACTGGAATATATGTAATTAAAAACTATACTCAATCACTGTTTCCATAAATATGTATCCACTCATTATTGTCTCATTATAAATAAATCATTATCTCCTACTAGAAATAAGTAAAACTGAAAGTGCATCTACAATGGTTTTCCACATAATACGTACTTTTAATTCCCCTAATTAACTTTAGCAAATTATATTCATAATTAATTCTTGATGCCTTCCATTATTGCTTAATTATTAACATCTATATTACACACTAATATTGTCACAAACCCCAACTAAAAAGCATACAAAATATACTAATACCTGGAGCTTTCACAAATACACCAATTCCTTTGCTCACAAGTTAGAGCTCCTAACCGTGATTGTCAATGAAGACAATTCGTTGTCTGTAGGTCTCTTATGCACGCCGCCTTCGTATTCCGGAGCCTCTTTCACTTGTTAGTATTAAATTTTAATATTCTAATGCCCTAATGCTTTACTAAAACGTGGATAGCAATTGTGATGGCCGGGCCGTGTACCTTATTTTTATTAACTAAAGCCCATGAGTATCCCACTGCCACATGTAATGTGAATGGCAGCTAGCAATTTATTACTACATTATATTACATTTATTTTAATAAATTCTCTCCCACTAACTTATATTTGTTCCAATAGCTATAATAGAAAGTTTCTAGTCTCACAATTAATAAAAAAAAATTGGATTATTACATTCTCCCCCACTAAAACAAGTGTTTACCCACGAACGTGCCCAGAGTTGTTCCAAAAGCCAACCAATCGCTGAATAACATTACCACGCATATACCTGGGGGTGATCCTACGTCACCCTATCTCATATAGGTCCGATAACACAATGTAATTGAACTTTCACAATCCAACCTAGCACATAAACCTTATAACAACATTTCCACTTCTGAAATCATCTATAAGATCAAAATCTCGCATCTATACTTTGAATAAGTCCGAGCAAGTTGTATTAACCCATACCTGCAACCTCAGGTGCAATTATATGACATACCACATAACTCCAACACATGTAGCGATAACTTCCATTCACAGCAGCTATACGCTACAACCGAATACCGATAAAAAACCTCTTATTAGCTAAAGTCTCATTCCAACACTTTTATATACTTCCAGTGATAAATGAAACATGTAATAAACCATAACCATTTCTCAGACCAACCATTTATGAGGCTATTTCTCCTCTGGCAATTACCATAGCAAATTTCGAACTGAACCTCGACACTTACCCATCAAACATGCTGAAATCGAATCCATTTGTATTCATTATTGACCCCAACGATCTCTTCTGACCAAACACACTACCCTGGTGACGTGACACTTCAATACGGGCCTAAGCCTCAACTAGCATAATACTCGCACCACTAGACAATGGTTCGAACATACTTAAATCATGAAAATAACTCAAATGAAAAAGCTGTACCTCAAGATCATCAGTACCACCACGACACAAGGATGGGAATTCATCTCACATCATAGAATAGAACACACGAATCTATCCCACAAGATCATATCTTCACGTAGCTTTGCTATAATGTGCGATCATATCCAAACACTGCTCCACATGGAACACCTCAAGTCACTATGCCCAAAACCATCAACCAAGCCAATTTGATGCCTAGCACCCAAAAGTGAATCACCATAACCATGGAGAAGCAAATGACGTAATGCCACACCAGCCCGAAGGAATATATCCAATGTGCAACAAATCATGCAACACCCAAGTACCCGTCTCATTCAAATCCCGCTATAAAGCCCAACAGAAACCGCACCATTTGTGTATATAACCACCAAATCTCAACTCCTTGTAACATAAGAGGGTAACTCACATATCACAAATAAGCTCAACAACAATCGAATGGAACATCTCTCAACAACAGCAGTTCAGAGTAAACAAATCTCACCAACCTTAGCTATTTTCTCATGGTCCACAACCACAAAGTCATCTAATCATAGAAACTCTCAGTCTCCCAATCCATAAAGCACACAAATCGCCATATCTGATCCCAACTACACTGCCCGAATATCTAACACACATTCGATACTTGATCATTCCACGAGGGATACTCCTACAATTCTTCTATGCTACCAAGCCAACTTGAATATCGACAATCGATCCAATAAGAGAGTGCCACAATACTAATGAAGTATCATCAGTTTAATCACATTACCCTTTTTCTGAGATATATGCTCTCGTCAAATCACTTCCAATTAGCAGTACCATTTCCCTGATTGTCTGAGGCTACCCGTTGCCTAAGAGTTTATGAACTTCCTTTCAGAACTAAACTGTAACCTAGCACATGCCAATCTCGGTCCTCCACAACATACCGCATATACCATACCATCCAAGGATAACATGAAAACTTTTATCTCCCTTCCGAGCCACAGACATCTACGCACTTAGCTAGTCAAGAACTTCCATTGATCCCATCTAGAAGAAAATCATTACACATCCCATGCCTCTCACCTTCGTAGAAAATGCACTTATCCAACCACGGTAGAAATCAACAAGAACTCCCCCCCAATTCCGTTTGCACAAATTAAACTGCCAGGATTGAACCTTTCTAACTAGACAAAGCTAAGAAAGCCATCAAAACCCAAGAGCATTGATGCAAAATACGTGTAAGAACCCATTACCTCGAACACATACAAAGAATTAATCATATCCTTACCATACCGATTCGGTCTACTATCAAGCTGCTCCATCTGTCTAAATTTCCCTCTGATTCATTTTCAACTTGATGCTCCCTCTTGTCGTAGCACCAGAATTCCTCAACCCAGGTTTACCACGCAAGACCCAAGCATAAGACCACACTGTCTAAGACCCATAAGCCGTTGAATACTCTCTCAATATTCCCAGAAACACCACATTCCAAATTGCTTTACTCTGAAGAACTTCCTGCGAATCTAAGTCTGTTACCTTTACCTTTCTGATACTAATACATAGAATCCCATAATTCACATAGAAATACCACAAGTCTTGACCTCTTCCCATGAAAACAACAGTTTCTAATCACCCGTACAACCCAATTGTTACATGTAGAATCTTGAACACATTAGAACTATTCAAGAAAGTCAATTTACTCTATTTAAACTGCAATTAGCCTGATCAAACGAACCAAAAAACCAGCACCTCATTGGCACCTCTGACACTGCCGCACATAACCTTTCCTTAGTTAAAATTTCCTTTACTCGAGCCATCCTCGGGCTTAATCTCTGTATCCAAAACTGATTCACCACACACCTCAAATTGGAACCAACATAGCACATAACCAAGCAATCAACTAGTCAATAGCAAACTTCCCCACTTGGATCGAAGCCGTAGATCAGAATACACTCAATAACTCATAACACTTATACTCTATTGATGCCACAATACCATAGTGAGATTGAACTCAAATACTTTGTAAGCTTGTATAAACACAAATCATTTAGTACTTTAAATCTTTGACAAATCTCGCAACAGTTAAGCCCACTCTCTTAAGCGATCCAAACTTTCAAATTTCAGCACTTACATTTCACTTGCACATGAGATCTTCTAACATACACATAGGGATCACACCACTCCAGAACACCCCACAGGAGATGACCCACCTGCTTTGCCTCAATATAACATTTCTATATACCTTCCACCGTCATGAACTATCCACATTCACTTAGCCTTTCCGAGTCTGAACTCATACCGCAACATGGATTTTTACTTCACTCACAATCGAAAAACATGGAAAGATCCTTCACACGCCCATAACCCGGGGCTATACCTCAAATCACGATGGAAATCAAACACTTAATAGTTCTTTTATCATCTAGCAGACCTTCATCATCACTTCCAAGTCACATAAATACATCTCGGAGTACTAACATACTCATTACATGGCTATCCAACAGTCACTTCCGCTAATAGAGACAATACCGAACATATAGGTTCAAAAACACTTGTTCACACAATTAGCACCCCGGTGCTCAAGCCATAGGCAAAGATCCGGCCTCAAGTCCTCCAGACTGGCCCAACATAAACTTACAGAGATTACGTCTCACCCCTCAATCGGGGAATCACAAACCATCAAGGCATATCTGATACTGAGCACTCATGAACGCATACGAACACGTGGAAGGAATTTCAAGAGTTACTTGTCAAGCTGAATCAAGGGCGCACGATAAGAATTCAAGAATGTGAAGTTTTCCTAAAGGTTCTGCAGCCTCTTGAGGATAAATACAGATGTCTTTGTACCGATCTGTGAGACTCTACTAAACCTGCTTATGACTCGTGAGACCTAGTAACCTAGGCTCTAATATCACTTGTCACGACCCAAACCCCGATCCGGTTGTGATGGTGCCTCTCGTGAAGACAAGGTCAGCCAACTAACCCATTTTGCCCTTTTCAGAATAGTTAAATATTAAATAATAGTTTTAGCATAATTAAATAATCACAGTCTAAAAAAAGATTTCTTTATCAAGTGCAAAATACAACCCAAGCACAGCCCAAACCGGGGTGTCACAAGTCACGAGCATCTATCAGAGTATAAATACAACTACAAGGCCTAAAATATACAATAGAGGACTGATAAAAATAAGGAAGAAATGTGGTGCTGCGAAAGCTAGCAGTCACCTCGCTAAACTCCGATAAACTTAGCCTCCGATCAACTCAAACCCGCTACCCGGTGAATGAATACCTGCATCTCCACACGAGGTGCAGGGAGTAAAGTGAGTACTCCAACTCAGTGAGTAATTAAGGTAAATAATAATTGAGGAGTAAGAAATCACGTAAGGCAAATCATCATGCTATATAGAAGTAGTATAAAACCCCTTGAGAAAAAGCAGTGAAGCTGTGAAATCGTTAGAAAACATCTTAGCTCAGTTCAAACCTCTTTTGAAAGTGACTTTTTCAATGGTCAAGCGAATAAATGCAAAATAATTAGTGCAGATAAGAACAGAAATCCGGCCCCTGAGCACAATACTCACTCAACAAACAATGTCAGACAATCAAGTAGATACCCCATGAAGTAACACAGACAATAGATAATGGCAGACAAATAAAATAAAGTAAACACATAGAACAGTACTAGTACCGATGCGGCATACAGCCTAATCCATTTATCGTCGACGACGCTCACTAGGGGTGTGCAGACTCCGGGAGGGGCCCCTTACGGCCCAAGCACAATATCAAGCTATCTTGTGGCATCAAATCTAGGCCCTTGGCCTCATACCATTATCAGTATAATACAGCTACTGCGTGCATCCTGATCAGTATATATATATATATATATATATATATATATATATATATATATATATATATATATATATATATATATATATATATCTGCGGCGTGCAACCCGATCTAAAAGTATCCTCACAATACAGGCCCTCGGCCTAACTCAGTCAACAAAATCACATAAGCCACTCGGGCAATAATAAACATGATGCTCATCTCAAACTATTATTAGAAATATCATTTCAAGTGTTAAAGCAAGTAAACTTGGCTGAGTTTTGAAAAAAGTGCAAAAATACATAATTGAGTTCAAGTATAAAATCAAATAGTGAGGAAATATCAACGACCATCCCCGAAGGGGTTCCAATAGCTGGCACGAAGCCCAAATATGGCAATCAATAAGTTTCAGTCAATTACACAATAATATCATCAATCGGGACAGACCAAGTCACAATTCCCAATAGTGCTCTACCCTACGCTCGCTATCCGGCATGCAAGTCACCTCAATATAGCATTACGATATGCAATCCGGGGTTTCAAACTCTCAGGATATCATTTATAATCATTACTCACCTCAAGCCAGCCAAACTTTAGCTCGCTATGCCCTTGCCTCTCAAATTGACCTCCTCGCGCATTGAATCTGATCAAAACCACAACGAATACGTCACAATATGCTAAGAAAATAATACCCAATCGAAAACAATCAAAAAATATCAATAATCTCGAAATTAGTAAAAACTCGAGCCCGGACCCACATCTTAGAACTGGACAAACTTTGTACCAAAATGTTCTTCATCATCTCACGAGTCCGTACATATAAAGAACTCAAAAATTGGAGTTCGTTTGGCCTCTCAAATCATCCCTAGAAGGTCTCATAATCTCAAGCCCTAACTTCACATTTTTTTACTGATTTTCATGAATTAAACCCTGATATTTTGTTTCTTAATCACAAATAATCGAGCTTTAGGGTCCAAAATCCTTCTCTCAATGAAGAACAATAATTTTCTCTCTTCAAAAATCGTCTCAAAGCTCTTTTCCTTTTCAAAAATGGTGTAAAATGGTTTGATGGTCGTGGAGGGTTTATTTTAATACTGCTCACCCGTTTTACTGTTCACCCGAGTACTGTTCACCCGAGTTACTGTTTACCTGAGTAATGTTCACCCGAATTACTGTTCACTCGAGTACTGGAATATACGTAATTAAAAACTATACTCAATCACTGTTTCCATAAATATGTATCCACTCATTATTGTCTAACCTGGCCTCTTTTAATTGTTAGTATTAAATTTTAATATTCTAATGCCCTAATGCTCTACTAAAACGTGAATAGCAATTGTGATGGTCGGGCCATGTACCTTATTTTTATTAACTAAAGCCCATGAGTATCCCACTGCCACATGTAATGTGAATGGCGGCTAGTAATTTATTACTACATTATATTACATTTATTTTAATAAATTCTCTCCCACTAACTTATATTTGTTCCAATAGCTATAATAGAAAGTTTCTAGTCTCACAATTAATTAATAAAGAAATTGGATTATTACACCTTTGAATACTCTTCTCTCTCAAAATACTCTCGAAGGTTCTCCAGAAACCTAGTCGTCTTCGACCCTTTTTCTACCGTACTTTTACTGGAATCCATGGCTTCTCAGGCCATGGATGGTCTGTACTCATCCCGTCCACCATTAAACCCTGGGTGTTCGAAGTGTTGAGATCTGACCTCGATGGTTCTGTTTCAGATCTTCTCAGAGCTATAGTTCTATGGCCTCTCCGGCCTTTTCTCCGGCATATTCAAGCATTTCGAGCCTATTTCCGACCTCTCCGACTCCAGATTGGGCTTTCTTCCAAGCCTTTCTCATTTCTAGGGTTTCTCAAAAATCCTAAGCTATTCGAGGTTTTTCTCTGTTTGTTTTCTTAGATCTATGCTATATCTGTGTTCTACTGGACTTTTAAAGTGTTTTCCCCAATCTTTCTTTCAAAAATTGCTTCTCTTCAATTTAGGGTTTCTAAATGGTTTTCAAAACGTCTTTTTGATTCTTCCTTTTCTTTTCTTTATGTTTGCTTGCCTATACTATGTTTTACCACGCATGTGTTGTTCTTCTGCTTTCTTTCTACATGACTCTTCTGTATTTTGTATTCTATTGTACCTCTAGGCTAGGCTCGCATGTCAATCTTTGTTATGTTTTTCTATATGTTCCTTGCTATGATTTTCAGTATTTTTCTATTGTATGTGTTTCCTACTGAGTTCTTAAGTTTTGTTTGCTTTACTGGAATTTGTTCGAGTTCTGTCTAAACAGGTTTCACCTACTGTTTCTTAAGTTTATACTACCTCTTTATCTTCTGAACTTGCTTGATTTCCGACCTTTTCTTAAAACATGTTCTTATGCTTCAAATCAGCTTTTTCACGTTGTTGCTTCAAACCTGCCATTGTATCTGTTTGTTTCTCATGAGTCTCTGAAAGAGATCCCTGAGCCTGTTACTTTGTCTTCTTGTCTCTGCATCTGATTCGAGTGAAAAAACCTAGGAGTTGGGGTTTTTTGGCAAGTTTGATTTGGTGTTTAGACTTGGGTTCTACTTTGAAACCCTAAACTCCCAGACTCATTCTGAGCCTATATATTGGTTTTGAACTTCTTTGTTATGACTCTGAACCTTCCTATGCTAGTCTTTTTGAAATAGCATGACAACTCTTTCTTGTTTGACATGCCTGCGTGCTTTATATATGAGAAATTATTCCTTCAAAAATGTTTTGCCAACTTATGATTCATTCCGAATTCCTTTTACTAAGGTTTGATTGATTATTATTGATTTTTCTTAAGTAAAACTCTTTCCTCTCTTTTCCTAACTTGGTTCATTTGAACAATGCCTACAATTTTGATTTTTACTGGTTGTTTGATTGATTCCCTTTCCTTATTCTCACAAACCATGTTACTATCGAATTCTTTCCTTAAATAGACCCCTGTGTATTTGCCCTTATTGTACTACTTTGAAATTTTTTTTGATCAAACTCTTTACTTATTTAATTTTGTCCGTTTGAAATCAGAATCCCTTAATTAAAGAGAATCCTTTTGTAATTGATTGCAAAACTATTCTCTTACCTTTTTCTTACTTGCTTGCTGCATTATAAAAGGGGGTGACTCTTCAAAAATTACAAACCCAATTCCCAAAAGGAAAAGAGTTGTCCGCCCAAATGTCATAAATCTGATTTCGCAAGAAAAAATGGGGCATCGACAACCGCCTAAGCCACCATCGGAGCCGCCGCTGCCACCGCGGCACCACTGCCGCTGCCCCTTTCTCTCCTTCTCCACCTAAAAAACCCAGGTTAGAATTATAACATTGAATCTTTGTTATTTCTAGTTTTTGTTTCAATTATTTTAATATTGTACTTTAAGGATATAAATTAGTATTTAAATTCTTTGAACATTGTATTTTATTGAGGATTAGGGCATAGGTCTTGTTTTAGTTATCTTTGTTAATTAATTTTACTAACTAATTATTTTAATTAGCGCTGAATATTTAGTTTAGTTAGATTTGAATTATACTTTGTATTGCCTTGATAGTTTAGTTAGAATCTAGGGTTTAGGATATGAATTGAACCTTTAGGATATGAATTGAACTTTTAGGATATGGATTGATCCTTTAGGATATGAATTCAACTTTACGATATGAATTGGAGTTTTAGTTTATGTATTGGATTTTTAGTTTATAATTTGAAATTTTAGGATATGAACTGAACTTTTATGAATATGAGTTGCACCTTTAGGATATGAATTGAACCTTTAGGATATGAATTGGACTTTTAGTTTATGTATTGGAATTTTAATTTATAAATTGAAATTTTAGGATATGAATTGAACTTTTTAGGATATTAGTTGAACCTTTAGGATATGAATTGAACCTTTAGGATATGAATTGAAATTTTTGTGTATGAATTAAACTTTTAGGATATGAATTGAGCCTTTAGGATATGAATTGAAATTTTTGTGTATGAATTGAACTTTTAGGATATGAATTGGGCCTTTAGGATATGAATTGAACCTTTAGGATATGAATTGGACTTTTAGTTTATGTATTGGGATTTTAGTTCATAAATTAAAATTTTAGGATATGAATTGAAGTTTTGTGGATATGAATTGAGCTTTTAGGATATGAATTGAGCCCTTAGGATTACGTAGAAGGGGTTGATGACTTTATTAGACATGCAATGGAACTTCCATCAAGAATAACTGAGATACAGCACCTGGCAAAGTGGGTCTTTAATTATTGTTCTCATTAGCGACAATGATGATGAGAAGGCAATGGCATGTTTTTCAAATAGTGATGGTGTAGGTAGGAATTTAACATTTCCTAAGCAGCTAAAACAAGATATTATAGAGGAATTCTCTACTTTATTTTCCAAGAGGAAAAGAAGTTTAATTGAGAATGACAGGGTTGATGAAAGTTGTTTGTTGCTCATGCAGTTCCCATAAAACGGGGATCATGAGACTCTGTGATGACAAAGACGAAAGGAAGTTTTATTCTCAACTCTCTTCCAAGTATGATCCGTACAATCTTAATGAGATTGGTGATATTTCTTCGAATTAAGACAATGATTTGAGTGATAAAAGTATGGAAATGCTAATCAAAAGAATTAAAGGTAAAATGCTTCTCTAAGGAAGAGAAGTTTGGAGAAATCTGCTGCGTATAAGTGCACATATCACGTTTATGCAGAGTTCAACATCCTTCTCTTCCAAGAAAAATGTTTTACCTTTAATTATTTTGATTAGAATTTTCATACTTTTATCACTCAAATCATTGTCTGAATCCGAAGAAATATCACCAATACTATTAAGCTTATACAGATTAGACTTGGAAGACAGTTAAGAATAAAACTTCCTTTCGTCTTTGTCATCACAGAGTCTTATGATTCCCGTTTTATGTGAACTGCCATGAGCAAAGGATAACTTTCCATTTTCTTAATTAAACTTCTTTTCCTCTTGGAAAATGAAGTAGAGAATTCCTCTATAACCTCTACTTTTATCTGCTTAAGAAATGTTAAATTCCTACCTATATCATCACTGTTTGAAACACATGCCATTGCCTTGTCATCATCATTGTCACTAATGAGAATAACAATTGATTAAAGACACACCTTGTCAGGTACTGTATCCAAGTTATTCTCTGTATCCAAGTTCATCCCGAGTAATAGTACTACGGGGATAATCACCAAAGCCACCAGAAAACTTTATGATGCCAATGAAGCAAGATGAGTTATTTAATGAGACTCGTATTGTAAAGAAGAAGAAAGAGACTGATCCAGAAAAGTGGGTTGTGGGTCGAGCCTCGACTGTACATGTAAGTTTTTTACTTTTCATTAAGTACTTTGATTTACTTTTATATAAATTTTGAAATACTAATTCAATGTAATTTTTCTTATAGGGTCGCTTCACAACTGACGTGGAGGAATTCATACGCAGTCAGCCAACTAATGAGTCGGGCGAGGCAATCCAACTTTCGGACGAGGATGCTGAAAGGACACTCTTTGAGTACTTTATATACTTTGAACTAGACAATAGAACCAGTTTTCGAATGGGCTTGTAATAAGCGTTAACTTACTTTTGTTAGTTTAATGTGTTAGTTATATTGAACTTTATACTTTGTTGGTTTTAATGTTGATGTTAATGTTGTTGTTGTTGTTGTGCTATTGTTGTTATTGTTATTGATTGTAATAGGGAATTTGGTATGTTGGCAGGCAGTGTAACTGCCAAAACAGGCAGTTTCTGCCAAAATTATACCCAGAAAAGCGACCGAAGTTGGTCGCTTTTTTATTTAAAAAAATAGTTTTTGTGCAATAGAGACCAAGGTTGGTCGCTAATTAACCCAGATTTCCTAAAAAACGACCAACTTTGGTCGCTATTCTACTAAAATTTTTTTGGAAAATAGCGACCAATTTTGGTCGCTTACGTTTAAAAAAATAATTAAATTTTTGAAATTAGCGATCAATTTTCGTCGCTTATGTTTAAAAAAAAACGACCAACTTTGGTCGCTATTTTCCAAATTTAAAAATACAATATTTGGTTTACAGACGGGGATCATATATCTCAGTGTTAGGCACCATTGTAGACCTATTGGGTACAGTGTGTATCTGCATAGCAGTTATGAAGCAAAAAGTAAATAACAAGATGATATTTATCCCAAATGGTAAAGGCTACAACATAAGGAATAGCACATGCTCCCTGCTCCCAAACCCCATCCCCAAACCAGAATAAAGAGGGTGGCTACAGGAGAATGCACCGCCTACTCCTTTTGGAGGCATTATAATATTAGATACACAATCAAAAAGCACGAAAATAATAACAACTTACAATTTTCCGTCCAACACAGCCAATGCATGGCATCCTCTACTCGTACTCATACTCTTAACTTTTGTCTAGGAATGTTCTCTGGGATCAAATCTTTCAGCAGTCCCGTGGTAACATTTGATTAGAAAGGAGATAAAGAGAAGAGAGCAGAAAATTGTAACAAAAAATAAATGCCTTTACACATGCACTTTTGCAGAATTCCTTTGACTAAAACTCGCGTAATTAGCATTACGAGACCAACAGATTGGAAAACCAAGTCTCCTCCTTTGGGAAGATATTAACAATTATAAATGTGATTGGAAACATGAGGTACAATGTCAAGTATCATTCAAACATACAGTTCAAAGAAGGCGGCAGAACAAGAAAAAAGGCAATTTCATAACTTACGCCAGGTAATTGCTTCCATCATATCCACCAACAGCATATAACGCACCATTGAGTTCTGCTGCAGCAAAAGAAAATCGCTGCAAATACACACGCATGAAAGATAAAGTCATGCTTCTGTAAGACAAATATAACAGTAAAAGCAAGTAAATGGAAACATATATGAGAAACTACTTAAGAAAAATAATTCAAAACAAGATAAGTGAAGGTCCTGATGTTTAAACAAGGACAAGGCAAGGACAAGAATTCACTTGCTATTGGATTAAAATCTTTGCTAATCAACCTGCATTACTTCAGTTTGCAATTTTTAAGTTCTCCTTCCTCTCCACATTTTTAGGTTTTCTCACTATTATTTAATTATAATAAGAGGTTGATAAGGCTTGACCCGAGCCCTCGGGTTTTCAAATCAAATACTTACACAAGTCAAAAAAACTTGCTCGCGTGATCAAAAAACCAAAATAACACCTAAAACTATAAATCGGACACCAAAACGAGTGAAATTTTCAATGAAACTTATAGAACTTTCAATATTTCAATCGGACGTCTGAATTACATCAAATCAACTCCGTTTTGCACCAAATTTTGCAGACAAGTCATAAATATAGTAATGAACTTATACCAAGTTTAGAAACCATAATCCGGACCCGGTAGCAACAAAGTGAAACTTCGGTCAAACTTACTAATTCTTTAAACTTTTTAGCTTCTAGTTTTTAATAAATTGCGATAATTCGAGCTAGGGACATCCGAATTCGATTCTGGGCATAAACCCAATTTACAAATCACGATACGGATCCACCGGGATCATCAAAATACTGATCCGGGTCTGTTTTCTCGAAACGTTGACCGAAGTCTAACTCAAATGGGTTTTAAGGCACAATTTTATATTTTCATCAATTTTTTACATAAAAATCTTCTGGAAAAGATATGGACTATATACGCAAATCGAGGAAGGCCAAATGGAGCTATTCGGGGTCTTGAAACACAAAATTGAGGGTTAAATCCATTAATGACCTATCGGGTCATCACAAACACTATATAAGAAGACGTCTGGAAGGAAACGTCTAGAGAAGAGTTAAAAAAGAATCAAGCAATAGATGCATAGTAATGAATTATTGTCCCAAATCCCAATGTTGGTTGCTACATGTTCTAGGGTCTTTGCTACAAATGAATAAAGTAAAGCCTAGAACATACATTTCAATTTAGTTGGCTTGCTTTTAGGCAATCAGTGAGATACTGCTTGAACATTCTTGAATTGGTGTATCTAATTGAATATGATCGAAGGACCAATTGGGGGAAAAAGATGGTGGATTTGGAGTGCGTCCTACATTATGACCAACAAGATAAATATCGTAAGATTATGTTCTTTCCTTCTGATTCAGCTTCCTATATATGTCAAACAGTTTCTGATTGGACTAGTCTCCTCGATCTTCTTGCTTGTGGTTGCGCCACCATTTGGTCTTCCTGGAGTCTGGGCGGGACTTTTTCTCTTCATGACTTTGCGTGTTGTAGCTGGATTTTTGAGGTAAATCTCTATGTCTATCTCTTTCATCAACCGTAGAGAGAATTTTGGTAATTTGACAAATTGAACTAAGTTGTATGTTATCGTTAATGCTGTCTTAGTTTTTCTTTTTAGTTAGTTAATAAAGTGGCATAGTCTAAGTCAGTTGCTTAATTTGTAATGAATATTAAAAAGCCTTTGTTTTACCATTTTGACTGTATATAGTGTTAGAACTCAGGGAATGATTGAGATGAAGAACCCTAGTAATGGAGGAAGCATGAGAAGAGAATGGGCTAAGGAAGAAGAAGAAGAAATGAGAGAAATTTGTTCTGTATTTCTCAACGTAACAATACACTGTATTTTATAAATGTATACATAAGTAACTTCCACTAATAGATTAGTGGTCCCTATACTATTTCTAATAACTGAGTATGACAGATGTACACTAACTATCTAACTAACAACTTCCTCCTTCTTGCTATGTTACTGCATCTGTTTCTACACTCCCCCTCAAGCTAGGTGGTGTAAAGATATCCAGCAATCCTAGCTTGGACACAGTAGTCATTTTGAGCTCTAGGCAGTCCTTTAGTCAGCACATCTACCAACTGTTCTTTGGTTCCCACATACTCTGTCTTGATTAGTCCCTGCTGAATCTTTTGTTTATGAAGTGGAAATCAATCTCTAGGTGTTCGGTCCTTTCATGAAAGATAGGATTAGCAGCTATTTGTATGGCTGCTTTATTGTCAATGAAGATAGTAGCTGGTAATTCAAACACCACTCCAATGTCCTTGAGCAATCCAAATATCCACACTAGCTCAGCCATTGTTGTTGCAATATTTCTGTACTCTGACTCTGCAAAGCTTCTAGGTGTTCGGTCCTTTCATGAAAGATAGGATTAGCAGCTATTTGTATGGCTGCTTTATTGTCAGTGAAGATAGTAGCTGGTAATTCAAATACCACTCCAATGTCCATGAGCAATCCAAATATCCACACTAGCTCAGCCATTGTTGTTGCAATACTTCTGTACTCTGACTCTGCAAAGCTTCTAGAGATAGTGCTTTGCTTCTTCGATTTCCTTGATATCAGTGAGTCCCTATACTTTATAAAAAATCCAGACACAGACTTCCTAGTCAATGGGCATGCTGCCCAATCAGCATCACAGAAAGCTGAGATAACACATCTCTTCTGACTAGATAAAAGAACACCTTGCCTAGGGTGATTCTTAACATACTTGACCACCCTGAGTGCTGCCTCCATATGAGATTTCTTAGGCTTTTGCATAAATTGGTTAAGAGTTTGAACACTAAATGCAATGTCTGGTCTTGTTACTGTCAGATATAGGAGTTTTCCTAGTAGCCTTTGATAACTAGTTACATCTGGTAATAGTGCATCATCCAAGGTGTTGGTTGTGCTTGTGTGTTCATCTTACCGTGGAGTAGTAAGTTTCAAATTTGATTCAAGAGGTGTAGCAGCAGGTTAGCAGTACTTAAGCCAAGTTCAGACATAAGTTCTAATGCATATTTTATTTGATGCATTAGAATACCCTGTCATGATCTTGCAAACTCTATCCCAAGGAAGTATTTCAACTCCCCTAGGTCCTTCATCTTAAAGGTCTTCTGGAGTGTAGCCTTGGTTTCTTCTACTAGTCTCAAATCAGGTCCTGTGATGAGCATATCATCCACATAGACTAATATAACCATAATGCAACTGCCAGTGCCTTGTATAAACAAGGAGTGATCATGTTGACTCTGTATGAAACCAAAGCTAATCAGTGCATCTAATAACTTGGCATTCCACAGCCTAGGTGCTTGTTTGAGAACATACAGGGATTTCAAGAGTTTGCAAGCTGGCCTACTCTCCCCCTGACTCTGAAAGCCCCGAGAAAGAGTAATATAGATTTCATCAGGAAAATCTCATTATAGGAAAGCATTGTACACATCCATTTGGTGGATATGCCAATGCTCAGAAGCTGCAACAGAAAGTATGGTCCTAACAGTGACCATCTTAACAACTGGACTGAAGGTCTCTTGATAATCAATACCTTGCTGCTGGATGAACCCCTTGGACACCAATCTGGCTTTAAAACTTTCAACCTCTCATGTAGCCTTGTTTTCACTTTAAAGATCCATTTGCAACTAATGGGCATCTTGCTTGAAGGAAGTGAGACAACCTCCCAAGTGTGATTAGCTTCCAAGGCTGCTATTTCTGATTTCATAGCCTCCACCCACCTTGGGTCTTGAACAACCTCATCATAAGAAGAGGTTTCCATAATGGATGAGAAGGCTGCAATATAGGACTGATAAGAAGGAGACAGAGATTCATAAGAGACATAGTTGGCAATGGAATATGGTGTAGTAGTGGTAGAAGGCTGACAAAGTCCTTAAGCCATAATGGAGGATGTTTGGTTCTGAGTGACCTTCTCAATGTGGGGCAAGGCCCAGGAGCAATAGACAAAGGTTCAGGACCACTAGAAAAAGTAGAGGTATTTATATGAGGAGAGGGACATATATCTGTGTAAACCTCTTCACCACCGTTATACCCCATTTTAACACGGGTCAAATCTAGAGTATAACATATTGGTAATTCTGAAGGTTTAATTAATTAAAGAGAGGTGCCACCTAATTATTTTAATGATGAATTAGGACATCAATTTTAGCTATATGGTGCTTAAAATTAACTCTATTTTATGGTCTGCTTAACCTTGAAAATTCTAGGTAAGGGTTATAATTAATCCTATAGTGAAGGTTATGACGGCACCTTATATGATCCGCTAATTACGGTTAACCGGCCAAACTTAGGTTAATTAGGTTAAAACTTATTAAAAGTAGCGCTTGAGGTGTTTTAACAAAATATTTTTTTTAGTGAATAAGGCATATAACTAATTAATATATATATAGGCATAGCTTTGAAAGGAATGACATTTTTATGAAAAACTCGTAACTAGTTTGCACCTTGGGGAAACAAATATTATTTAGCTTGTCTTCAAAATATTACCGTAGTCAAGAACTCAAGATCATTGAAACTCTTTATTTAAAGAAAAGCTTGTCTTTCTATTCCTATTCACGTTCTTGAAAGAAAAAGTAGTAGTCCAAGTTTAAAACTTATTACACGATATGAGGAGAAAACAGTTTTCTTCCTTGGGTCTCAAAGGAAAAATACTACCCAAAATGTTAAGTGTTTTGCATCCTTTTGAGTCTTTACTCAACAAGATTCTTTGCCAAAATTATAGTAGTAATTCTAAATGATAAAATTAATCATCAATAATAGGTTCAAATAAAACAAATCACTTAAATTAACAAATATTCAGAGTAAATAGAAACAAAAGCCACTATAGGCGACTCCAAACGATTAGCTTGTCTTCTTGCTATCCGATGCCTTCTAAGAATAAGGGATATGATGACTCCATGCTCGACATGGTGGTGAGTCTTGCATTAAGACTCAATACGTTTTGTTCCAAAGTACCTACCTACTTTAGAGCAGTAAACTGATGGCGAGGATCTCGGGTCTGTCTCGAGACCTTAAGTTCCATGAACAAGAAATGAAAGAGATTTCTCTACTATGACTCGAAGCCAAACAGAGACAAAGAAAGAACTCGAAGAAAATCAGTTTTTTAGGGGAAGAGAAAAACAATAGAAACTAAGTGCTTTAGGGAGGAGAGGCGGCTGTGAGGGAGACATGCGGTGGCTCCTAGCTTGTCCCTAATGGCTGCAATGGAATGGTATTTGTCACACCTCCTTTTTCGCTACTACAACCCATGAAGGGTATAATAAAGGGAGTTTTTCCAATTAAAGGACAATCGAAATGGGATTCATTTTATTAAGAGATTCAGAGTCGCCACTTGGAAGATTTATGGTGTCTCAAGTCACCGGTTTGAATACCGAATCGAGGAAAAGGTTTGACTCTGTTTAACAATCACGAACCAGAAATTCGGGTAAGGAATTCTGTTAACCCGGGAGAAGGTGTTCGGCATTCCCGAGTTCCGTAGTTCTAGCACGGTCGCTCAACTGCTATATTTGGCTAAAATCTGAGTTTTATACATGTTAAAGCCTATAGTGCAATTTTGGAAATATTTACTGCTCTTAGTCAATTTTTAAGAAAGTGAACGTCGTTTAAGAACGTGTTTTCGGATCACGTCACATGAATTGCACCCGGATCCTCGACACATTCTTATTCAACATTTTAGGATTTGGATTTGGGTTGCATGAAATGCACACCCATATTTAAGAAGGTAAAATTATTTAAAGCGCGGCTAAAGCAACTAACGTGTTATTAACTTCACGAGAGGCCGTAAAAATTTGTTAAACGGCACGTCCCGAATTTTAAGTATTTTAATATAAACAATTAAAGAGGGCCCCGCAATTTATGCATTTTATTCGGCGGGGCTCACCTCATTTATTATTTAAAGGTCAATCCTAAAGCAACTACGATTTTCTATTTAATATTTTCTCTAAAATGGCCCTAATTAATTAATGTTATAATATTCGGGCCACAAGTTCAAGTACGGATTCAAACAAAAGGAAAAATCTCTTAATTTGAACCCACTACCTAACTCGAAAGCCCAAATTTACCAATCGACCTTATTCGTAACAACCCTTAACTACTTAAAGAGAATTGAACTGAATGGGTGAGCCGGCTAAAAAAAGAACAACGTTGAGGTTAAGAAAGAAACAAGGGAATTGGGCCTGTCATGAAGCCCAACGGATCAGACCCTTATTGAATTGGGCAGAAGACGTGCCTGGTACCAATTTTGGTCATGTTGAAATATTTCTTCATGGCCCAAATGGTCCAGGCCCTAAATCAGAATTTAATTTTAATGCTCATAAACATGGAATCAAACATCAGGATTCAGATTTATGTATCAACTTGAGTTTAAACATTTGTTAAGCTACAAGTCAATACAAACGGTTGTAAGGAGTAGTGGTTGAACTGGTATGATTATCAATTAAATTGGCCTGTTAATTTCACCCAAATGTGGTGCATAAATGCAAATTTCCTGGTTACAAGCGGACCTGCCTATTAAAATTACCTATTGAAATTCCATATGCTCAAATGGATATTAACACTACAAAACACATCATGCATTCGGAGATTTGATGAACTATAGACTCATTGTTTGAATCATAGCTCATGAAACAGACTCATATTTTCGAACAACTAGAGATAGTCTCATGATTCTAAAATTTTATTAAAGCAATCTAAGTCTAACCTCTACCTACAACATTCAGGTATTAAGAAAATGACTTACAGCTACTCCAAAATATTTAAACAACCTTAAACAGTTTAGTTCAGTTCCATTTATACAGCCCAGGTTCATGTGTATATAAATTAGAATCACACCAATATTAAACAAATCACATCTAATCATCTAACTGATGCGTAACGATCCAGGCAAGCATGATTCAGGGATCAAATACACAAGCATCTTTCATTTAATTTCCACTTCAAGGCTACATCAAACCAAGTTCATATGTGTACCTAGAATAAAATCAAATGAGTGAAGAAGGAAGAGTCAGCGATCAAATTTGTCAAACAGAAATCACAACCAGCAATAGCAGGAGTAATTTTTGAACCAAACAGCCTCTTACAAACCTAGAAATAAACTATAGAAGTATAGCACCCAATAGAAGACCCAAACAGCTTAATTGACCCTAAAATTACTTGAAATCAAACACAGTGAGCTTCTGAAACTTCAACAGACCAGAATTCAACTTGAACAAACCAAATTCAAACCAAACCTAAACCAGAACCTTTGTAGTACCTCAATCACTAGGAAAACAATTGCTAGAACTTGAAATTGCCTAGAAAACTCAATGTAACAGTATTTTTTTGGGGATTTTCTATAGCTTTTGTGTATTTTTTGGAATTTTTCAGATGAAAAAGAGATTTTCGAATTCCAAATCTAGTTTTCCGATCTGAAATTCAAATTTCAGTTTTTGGAGACTTAGAGAATTTTTGGGGGGAATTCTAGATGTTGAAACTTGTTTAACAAGGCAGTAGCTACTGCCTTTTATAGGCAAAACTAAAGGGGAACTTCAGATTTTCAGCTTTCCCTTTTAATCCTTCCTTAATTTTCATCTTTGCTTAAAAGTCCCTAAAGAACTGACTTATTTTCCAAGTTATCTTACTATATTTCCTGAAATTCTAAATTGAACCCTATTCTAGAGTGTTCTAGAGCTTCCAATTCATTTTTTTAATGATTCTCTTGTCCGAAATTCCTAAGCTACCCCTTTATTTAATCTTATATTACTTAACTAGCCTAACTAAAACCCCAACCCCTTTTATCCTAGTTAAAATTTAACTATAGTTAACCCGAGTACTCTAATTCAGCTATACCCAATCAACTCTTTGATTAACAAATGGAATTAAATCTAAGACAATAACTAATGAAAACTGAAATCAAGTAATAACACTAAGCACAGATTACTGAATTGAAACCCAACACCAAACCAACAGAAATCAGAGCAAAAGTAAAATCAAACAAGACAGAATCGACAAAATTAAACAGAACCCTAAAAATTTAAAATCATTTAGCCATGAAAGCAATTAGTCGAAAGGTAGCAAAAATTCGAGTGCAGACTACGAACAATCAAAACACAACAAAGTGAAAAACTATTTAGCTAAAAAAATGGCATAAAAAAGAAAAATAGATGAGGCCGAACAAACAACTACAAAGATGGTAGGAGAATGAAAAAGAAACAAATAAGACAAACAAAAAATGGAATGAACAAAGGAACTCACTGACTCGACTTGGGCTCATGGCTAGCCTTCCAATTTAAACTCCGTTGTAACATCAACCACCCGCTCTTTGTTCAAGAACGGGTAAAGCATTTGCACGGGACAAAATCAGAACCACGGGAACTGGAGAGGGACTTTGCATGCTTGAGATTCCATCTGAACTTTAACCGAACTCTTAGATTCAAAATTTGAGGAACTTGGTCGATATTTGAAGGGGGAGGAGGACAGATATAGGACGAGGGAAGTCTGGAGGTTAAGGGATATCGATTTGGGGATGATTTGAGGTGGCACCGCCACCAGAGACTCAAGGCGGCAGCTAGGGTTGTTGGCTTCAAACTCATATTTGAAGAATTCAAGGCATGTTCGAAGGAGCTTGACTGTGGATTAGGGGTGTGGAGAGTGAGGAGACACTAGGGTGTTCGTGCGGCGGTGAACGGAGCCGGCGCCGCCACGGGAAGAGGCGAGGATTTTAGGATGGCGCTAGGGTTTTGGGGTTGGGCCTCTGATGAATGGGAACGATGGAGACGATTAGGAGGGGGATGAGGGGATTCGAACAGTTATATAGCGACAACATCGTTAGTTCTCATCCGTTGGATGATGAGAGATCAAGAGCTGAGATTGGCTCTAGGCGAAACGACGCCGTTTTGACTTAAAGGAGGGGGGGGCAGGCCGTGTTGGGTATGAATTTGGGCCTGGAGCACTGGTTTGGGAAGGTGTATTAGCCCAAAATTTGGGCAATTTACTAAGTCCATGCTTCTCTTTTAGTTTTTCAATTATTTTCTTTTCTTTTCCTCTTTTTATTTTTCGTTTATATTTTCCTAATTTTTATTAAATGCCTAATCAACAAATAAAAACCCAAATTGACTTCTAAAATTATATTACTCAATTTTCAAATACCATAATTCCTAATTAAACGTAAACTAAGACAATTAAAAGTATAAATGCAAAAAGAACCATTTTTTTGTTATATTTTTTTATTTTTTTGAAGTAACTTAATTACTATTTTTTTGAAGTAACTTAATTACTAATTTTTTTGTTGTTGCTGCTACTGTTTGATGACCTCCCTTACTACACCGTGTCAAAATAAAATAAGCTAGCCTAAGCTATGATCTACGAATTACAAACTTGCTCTTGTATTTCTTGTTGCCTTGTTGTCTTGCATCCTCTTGGTGAAATCCGTTGTTGCCGCTTGGAATTGTAAACTTATATGTTTTTCCTTTCCTTCAGACTGCTTTATTTTGAATGTATTCCTCTATTATACGGGCGAGCTCCCGACTTCAAAATTAAAAATGTATGTCTCTGTTCTACGGGCGGGCTTCTAAGTACTGACACTTGAAAGGTATTCCCTTATTCTCCAGGTAGGCTCCTGACTGCTGTCACTTGAAATGTATTCCTTTGTTCTCCAGGTGGGCTCCTGATTGCTGATCTTTGAAAAGTACTCCCTTGTTTTCCAGGTGGGCTCCTGATTGATGATCTTGAAAAGTATTCCCTTGTTCTCCAGGTGGCTGCTGATTACTGAACTTGAAAAGTATTCCCTTGTTCTCTAGGTGGGCGCCTGACTGCTGAACTTGAAAAGTATTCCCTTGTTCTCCAGGTGGGCGCCTGACTTCAACAAAATAGACAAACAAAGAAAATTTTCTACCCCAGTTTGGTGGCTGGGCACATTATGTTATCAAGTATTAAAAATTAAATGCTAAAATTTTGAATTGTACTTCCCTTGTTCTCCAGGTGGGCGCCTGATTGCTGAGCTTGAAATATATTCCCTTGTTCTCCAAGTGGGCGCCTAGTTGCTGAAACGTGAAATGTATTCTCTTATTCTCCAGGTGGGTGCCTGATTGCAGAACTTGAAAAGTATTCCCTTGTTCTCCAGATGGGCACCTGATTTCAACAAAATAGACAAACAAAGAAGATTTGCTGCCCCAGTTCGGTGGCTGGGCACAGATGTGAGTGTTAAACTGAATTATTTTACCAACTATTATAAGAGTTTGAAAGCTAAGTCCTATTATCTAGGGAGGTCCTGACAACTCCTAACAATTACGAACCTAAGTTATATCTTCTAAAGGTATTACTCCCACTACATTTGTTATCAAAAAGGTCTTAAACTACTCCCCATTATCCAGGAGGGTCCTGACAACTTCTAGCTAAACGACAGTTTTAACCTAAGTTATATCTACTAAAGGCACGACTTCCACCATATCTTGTTATCTAACCGACCTTAAGACTACGTCCCATTATCCAAGAGGGTCCTGAAAACTCCTAATTGAATCCCATCATAAACATGCAAACTTTGAAACCCACTTTTGCTCCTCTGGGGTACATTTATGCTAAATTATGCTACTCATGATTGTCTTGAAATTTAAACTAAGTCCCATTTTCCGGGAAGGCCCTGAGAATTTCCAATCATACATGTTTGGGTGCTGCCTTTCCTTACGGAGGGTTTCTCCGAAGAAAATGTAACTTCTGCCCATGTTTCAATCAAAGAAAGATCTTGTCAGTTTAAAATGTGGTTAGTTGCTGGCATTCTTTCTAGGCACACCCCTGCCGCCAATCTTAACTCCGACTTGCTTCCCTGGTTTTGCCTTGAACCGCTTCGACTTCCCGACCGACTTCCAACCCATGACTTTGATGACCTAAGTGTTCCATCCCATATTGCTATTTTTTTTTATTTCTGACCCCTCCATCCGAAACTTTGCTTCTCCCATAAGACTATCCAATCAATCCACCAATGACACTTCCGGTGGTTCTTTATGTCTTATTTTACCTTTTGACATCTCTTATATATTCTGGCCCTGTTGTGCTTTGCAACTGGGAAACTGGTAGATAGCCTTGACATTCCTCCCTTTTGTTTCAAATAGAACTGACACTCAAACATCCTAAAGTACAGACCTCAAAAGAATGAAATGCAATGACCTCGAGGGTTAAGGATAGAGAGAATCCGAAACGGATGAGTTGTAATGAAGAAGGAAGAGAAGAGGACTTATCTTAGTGGAACAACTGGTACCATTGATCGTGCCATGCATCTTGGATTATCCGGCCCAGTCTGTCCAACCAATCAACTTTCGATTGCCACATTTGCTGCTCCGGACTTTCATAACCTGATTTTTCACCCAAACCCAAACCTTGCTCATCTTGCAGTGTCTTGAGCAGCTTTCAACCACAGACTTGTCTCATTTTCCCATCTGAAAACTCACCTTCGCCTTACGGTGCCCGCGAGGATTTTCACCAATAAGACTCTCTCATTTTTTATTTCTCTCAACTCACTTCGCCTTACGGTGCTCGTGAGGGTTTTCACCAGTAAGACTCTCTCATTTTTTATTTCTCTTAACTCACGTCGCCTTACGGTACCCGTGAGGGTTTTCACCAATAAGACTCTCTCATTTTCATCATTTTTCTTCTTGTACCGGAGTGTTGCCCATGACATGAACCACTTTTACTTGCTCGTATTGGCACTTCTTGAAGACTAATCGGAAGGTCTTTCTTTGGACCGTAATGCAAGCTTTTGAATGGGGTTAGAAAGAAGGGTATCAAAGGCTCAAAAAAATTCAACATGGGTTCAAAGTTACAACTTTCGGAATCAGATTTCTCACAACAACCACAAGTTCTGCCCCAGTTTCTTTCTTGGGGACTTTTGGATCTTTTTTTTGTATGACTGAACCTCAGAGAGAGGCTGCCTATGTACCCTTTCGGAATCAAGTCAAACATAGTTCAGGTCATAAAATTACTTCGTTGTTGAGATCTTTCCTTTCTTCCACCTTTCTTTTCTTTCTTTTCATTTCTTTTCTTTTCTCTTTTCTTCTTTTTTTTTTTCTTTTTCTTTTCTCTTTTTTCCTTTTTCTTTTCCTTTTCTCTTTTCTTCTCTTTTTCTTTTTCTTCTTATTTTCCTTTTCTTTTCTTTTGGATTATTTTTCTCTTGTTTCTCTGCTGATTTTCCCCGTTTAGGCTTCCGAGTTTTGTTATTGATTCCGAAATAGGGGTATGAAAGAAAATAAATGAGGCTCAAAAGGGTAACAAAGGATAAAGTGTTTGGATAGCAGAACAAAATGCCTTCGTCATTTCAATCTCAAAAATATGCCAAATACAATCAAGTACAAACTAGACAAAGAAATCATACATAGTATCGTTTGACTGCATCGGTATTGATAGCCATTTCTACACATTTCCCTTCCACATCTGTCAAATATAATGCGCTATTGGACAACACTCTGGTTACGAGAAATGACCCCTGCCAGTTTGGGGTGAAGTTTCCTTTTGCTTCAGCCCAATAAGGTAAAATACGTCTCAACACCAATTTCCCTACTTCAAATTTCCGCGGACGCACCTTCTTTTTATATGCTCTTGGCATTCTCTGTTGGTACAACTATCCGTGACATACTGCTGCCAATCTCTTTTCATCAATCAAACTTAGTTGTTCCAATCGGGCTTTGACCCATTCAACATCATCAATTTCCGCCTCGGCGATAATTCGAAGGGATGGTATTTCAACTTCTGCGGGTATTACTGCCTCAGTACCGTATATCAATGAATAAGGAGTCGCCCCTACTGAAGTGCGGACAGTAGTGCAGTAGCCTAACAGTGCGAAAGGTAACTTCTCATGCCATTGCCTGGAACCTTCCACCATTTTCCGAAGTATCTTCTTGATGTTCTTGTTAGCTGCTTCGACCGCTCCATTCGCCTTAGGACGATATGGGGTGGAATTGCGGTGCGTGATCTTAAACTGCTGACATGTCTCTGCCATCAGATGACTGTTGAGGTTGGCACCATTGTCCGTGATGATTACCTTCGGGATTTCGAAGTGGCAGATGATATTCGAATGCAGAAAATCGACCACTGCTTTCTTGGTTGCTGATTTGAAAGTTGTCACCTCAACCCACTTAGTGAAATAATCAATGGCTACCTGAATAAACTTGTGCCCATTTGACGTTGCTGGCTCGATTGGCCCAATGACATCTATTCCCCAAGCAACAAAAGGCCATGGTGCCGACATTGTATGCAATTCAGATGGTGGAGAATAAATCAAATCCCCATGTACCTGACATTGATGACGCTTGCGCACGAAACTGATGCAATCTCGTTCCATAGTAAGCCAATAATAACCTGCTCGGAGAATCTTTTTTGCCAATACATACCCACTCATATGAGGTCCACAAACTCTCGCATGTACCTCGGTCATGATAACTGTAGCCTGTTTAGCATCTATGCATCTCAATAAACCAAGATCTGGAGTTCTTTTGTACAATACTCCTCCACTGAAGAAAAATCCGCTTGCCAAGCGTCGAATCGCTCTCTTTTGATCCCCTGTGGCCTGAGCCGGATATACTCCCATCCTGAGGTATTCTTTGATATCATGGAACCACGGCTCACCATCAAGTTCTTCTTCCACCATGTTACAATAGGCATACTGATCTCGGACCTAAATCTACAAAGGGTCCACATAAGGCTTATCTGGATGATGCAACATTGACGCCAAGGTAGCCAAAGCGTCGGCAACCTCATTATGAATCCTTGGAATATGCCTGAAATCTATTGATTGAAACCGTTGACAAAGTTCATGCAAACATTGCCAGTACGGTATGAGCTTCAAGTTTCGTGTCTCCCATTCCCCCTGAATCTGGTGCACCAGAAGATCCGAGTCACCCATGACCAAGATTTCCTAGACACCCATGTCTATCGCCAACCTCAAACCCAAAATACACGCCTCATATTCAGCCATGTTATTGGTGCAATAGAAATGAAGTTGAGCCGTAACAGGGTAGTGTTGCCCTGTCTCTGAAATAAGCACTGCTCCTATCCTGATGCCTTTGGTGCTGGCAGCCCCATCAAAGAACAGTTTCCATACTGGCTTCTCGACCTGTTCTAATTCTTCAACATGCATTATCTCTTCATCAGTGAAGTATGTCTTCAAAGGTTCATATTCATTATCAACCGGATTCTCGACCAGATAATCGGCCAACGCTTGTGCTTTCATTGCAGTCCGGGTCACATAGACAATGTCAAATTCCGTGAGCAAGATCTGCCACTTGGCGAGCCTCCCTGTGGGCATGGGCTTCTCAAATATATATTTTAATGGGTCCAACCGAGAGATGAGATAAGTGGTATATGATGACAAGTAGTGTTTCAATTTCTGCGCTACCCAGGTCAAGGCACAACACGTCCTCTCAAGTTGATTGTACTTTACCTCGTAAGATGTGAACTTCTTGATAAGGTAGTAAATCGCTTGTTCTTTCTTTCCTGTGATGTCATGCTGCCCTAGTACACTGCCAAAAGAGTTATCCAAAACTGTCAGATAAAGAATCAAGGGTCTTCCTGGCTTCGGGGGGGACCAACACAAGTGGACTGGCCAAATACTCCTTAATCTTGTCAAATGCTGCCTGACATTCGTCCATCCATCTGACCGTAGCATCCTTCTTTAGCAGCTTAAAGATGGGCTCACAAGTCGTTGTGAGCTGGGCAATGAACCTGCTGATGTAATTTAACCTCCCAAGCAAACTCATCACCTCTTTTTTGTTCTTTGGCGGTGGTAACTCCTGAATGGCTTTGATCTTGGACGGGTCTAACTCAAGACCGTGTCGACTTACCACAAACCCCAACAACTTCCCAGATGGGACTCCAAATGCACACTTCGCTAGATTAAGTTTGAGGTTGTACCTGCGGAGCCTGTGGAAAAACTTCCTCAGGTCCTTGACATGGTCACATTGATTCCTCGACTTTATGATCACGTCATCTACATAGACTTCAATTTCCCGATGTATCATGTCATGGAACATGGTGGCCATCGCCTCATGTATGTTTCCCCTGTGTTCTTCAACCCAAATGGCATGACCCTATAACAATATGTTCCCCAAGGCATGATGAATTCCGTCTTTTCCGCATCCTCCTCATCCATCAAAATCTGGTGATAACCCACATAACAATCCATGAAGGAACCAATCTCATGTTTGGCACAATTGTCAATCAATATATGGATGTTTGGCAGTGGGAAGTTGTCTTTTGGACTCGCCTTATTGAGATTACGGTAATCAACGCACACTCTGGTCTTTCCATCCTGCTTTGGCACAGGCACGGCATTAGCTAACCATGTGGGATACCGCGTGACCCGGATGACCTTCGCCTCAAACTGCTGTGACCTCTTATTTGATTTTCACACTAATGTCTGTTTTAAATTTCCTTAGCTTCTGCTTGACAGGAGGGCATGCTGGATCGGTGGGCAATTTGTGGACCACCAAATCTGTGCTTAACCCAGGCATATCGTCATATGACCATGCAAAAACATCTTTGTACTCAAATAATGCTTTGATTATCTCCTCTCTGAGCTGAGGTTCCAGATGGACATTTATTTTTGTTTCCCGTACATTCTCCTAATTCCCTAAATTGATTGCCTCTGTGTCATTCAGATTAGGTTTGGATTTTTCTTCAAATTGGCTTAATTCTTTACTGATTTCTTCAAAGGCTTCTTCATCATCATATTCTACCTCGTCATCACACTCAATTTATTGTATTATTATTTCAGATTTAGATTGGTATTCAAGACTAGGCCGAAGACTCCTCATGCATGACACATCAGTGAAACCAGCATAAAAGGGACTGTACAAGAAAGAAAAGAAAGACAAAAGTAAAGGCTATCAGGAATGAAAAAGGAAGGAAATTGCATTTCATTAAAATTTTAAGATAACAAGGTTTAACTCGTCCAAACGGACGGAACATAGCATCCGAATTACAACCTTGGAAATAACCCAGATTAAACTGAAAGGAAAATCAAAACTAACTACCAAGACTCCCTCCGGGTAGGAAGAGGAGTAGCTTCCCAATTATTAAGCTTTGCATGGGGCCCCACGAACTGCACATCTGCCTTGCTTGGACCTTCTCCTGCCTGCAACACATTCACCTCGTCAAACAGCTTCTCAAACCTCTCAATCAGCTCCATGTCGGGTTCCACCACCACAGAATTAGGCATTGTCGTTGCTGGGTGCTTCTTAGTACCAGGCTTGACAAAGGAACGGGAAAGGCGGGGGATGGGTTAAGGGTCCATGCTCTTTTTTCATATTTTTAGCTCACCTTATGTCAGCAGCAGTGGGCTTGAAGCATAAACCAAAAGTATCGAGGTTTCCAGGAAGAGATACCGGCTGTGTGATGCCTTGTAAAGAAGCACCCAAGCCTTTTTCAGGTTAGAATCCATTCTTTATCGTTTCCGAGGCCACAATAACAGATGCAGTAGCTACCCTGGGCACAGGAATACACTCTCCTTCCGGGATCTTTTCAACTGATACTGTGTCTAAGACTCGGTAAACCCATGGACCTTTGTCATCCTCAGCTTCTACGAAAGGCATAATGGTATTACACGAACTATCTTCCCCATGCACCACAATTTCCTGCCGGCCCCACTCGAATTTGACCATCTAATGCAAGGTAGACGAAACTTTTTGCTGCATGAATCCAAAGTCGGCCTAACAAGAGATTGTAAGAAACAGCCACGTCAAGGACCTGGAACTCCATAGTAAATTCAACCGGTCCTATCGTTAGTTCCAACACTATATCCCCAACCGTTTCCTTTCCTCCTCCATCAAATCCTCGTACGCATATGCTATTCTTGTGGATTCTCTTACTGTCCACCTTTAACTTGTCTAGGGTGGATAGAGGGAAAATGTTTGCGCTAGACCCGTTGTCAATCAGCACTCGGGAGACCACAGAGTCTTCAGATTTCACCATGAGGTAGAGTGCTCTATTATGCTCAGTCCTCTAAAGGCAGCTCATCATCATAAAATATAACCCTGTTGACCTCAAAAATCTTGTTTGCTATTTTCTCCAGATGATTCACAGAGATCTTATCTGGAACATGGGCTTCATTCAGAATCTTCATCAATGCCCGGCGGTGCTCATCCGAATGGATCAATAATGACAGCAATGAGATCTATGCTGGGGTCTTTCTCAACTATTCTATAATGGAGTAATCTTGCGCCTTCATCTTTTTCAAGAATTCTTCTGCTTCTTCTTCAGTTACGGCCCTTTTTATTGGCTCTGGATTATATTTGGTTGTTTTGGCTTTTCTCAGCTCTTCAGGGGCAAAGAATCTCCCTGAACGAGTCAGCCCATGGGTTTTACAAACTTCTTCTTTAACTTCCTTCCCCTTATACGTCATTGTCACTCGGCCGTAATTCCATAGGACGGCCTTTTCACTGACTACTGGTAACTGAGTTATTGGCTTGATGATAACCGGCTCTGTGCGAGCCCCTTTTATGATCACAACGGGCTTGATAGCTGCCCCCGACACCACCACTTTAGCTAGCTCTTGTTTTACTGCAACACTGCTCAAAGGCTCCTTCTTTATCACCACAGCTGATTTGCTAACTGTCTCCTTTAACTTGATCAATGCCCTTCCACTAGCTGGTTTCTCACTCGATCTGTTCTCACTAGCCCTGATCATCATTACGGTTTGTGAAGGCTTCTTATGCTCTCCCTTTTGTACTAGCTCAATCATATGGGTCTCGTGATGGGTTGGCAATGGATTCTGAGTGATGTTAGGCATCTCTGGGGCCTGCACTTCAATTCGGCGGGTATTAATGAGCTCCTGGATGGCCGTTTTCAAATACCAGTATTTTTCTGTGTCATGTCCCAGAGCACCCAAGCAATACTCGCAGCTCACTGAGTGGTCCAGATTCCTTGGGGGAGGATTTGGCATTTTGGGTTCAATAGGACTCAACATGCCCAACTGTCTCAATCTATGGTATAAGCTGGTGTAAGATTCTCCCAACAGAGTGAAAGTCTTCTTCTTTTGCAACCTACCATTCTTTGAAGCAGGGTTGGGTCGAAACCGGGTCCAGTGGGATTTTTGTAGGCTCTCGGGGGTGGGTAGGTGCTTTGAGTTGGGTAAGTATTTTGTGGGGTGGGTGTGCGCCATTGCGCATGGGTAGGAGGCTGGGGGCATGTTTGGGCGTGGTGGACAGAGAAATGGGGGACAGGAGATGGGTAGTAGTGTTACGGTGGGTCATATGGGGTGTGTGGGTAAGGTTGGGGATGAGGTCGAGGTTGGTGATAATATGGTGATGGACCCCTGGACCAAGCTCTCGATTCCACTACTGTAACATCTTCTTTCTTTTTCTTCCCAATACCCCTCCAGTGCCGCTCTGGATAGCCTGGGTAGTTGCCTTGATTGCCGAATAGCTCATAATCTTGATGAACTTGATACCCTCTTCCACCATACTTCCCATTTTCACTACCTCGTTGAAAGTTTTTCCCACTGCTGACACCAGGTGACCATAGTAGGTAGGCTCCAAAACTTGTAAGAAGTAATCGACCACTTCGCTCTCTTTCATTGGAGGATCGACTATTGCCGCATGTTCTCTCCACCGGAAACCGTACTCTTTGAAGCTTTCCTTGGGCTTCTTCTCAATTTTGGTCAGTGACAGACGGTCCGGGACAAATTTCGAGATTATATTGAAAGTGGCCTACAAACGCTTGGGCCAAATCATCCCAAGTGTACCATCGGGCATGATCCTGTCATGTATACCATTCCAGGGCCGTCCCACTTAGACTTTGACTGAAGTATGCCATCAATAACTCGTCCCTTCTTCCAACTCCTCTCATTTTACTGCAAAATCCCCTCAGATGGGCTACTGGATCACCGTGTCCTTCATACAGATCAAACTTGGGTAACTTGACTCCCGCAGGTAGCTGGACATCGGGAAACAAGCACAAGTCCTTGTAAGCCACGCTCACTTATCCTCTAAGACCCTGCATATTTCTGAATGACTGCTCTAAGCTCTTAACCTTTCGTATCATCTCTTCCTGCTCAGAGTTTTTAGGAGGCTTCTCTTCTTCAGCTGCGGGATCAAAACGGGAAGTGTAAGAGTATGGTTCTGGTGGTTTGAAGGTGGGTTCAGGTGGGTAATAGTGGTTTTCATGGGTCTGGAACAGAGGTTCACTAGAGGATCTGTGTAATGCGGTGGGTGGAGGAGCCACAAACACAGGAGTAGCTGGTGGTGGAGGGCATGGGATTTGTTTGGGTGGTAGAGGTGGTGGTGTTTGGGAAGTGGTTGCATAGTATTGCTAGTGAGTAGGAAAGGCCGGAGAGGAGTTCACTGTGGGAGGATCTTGTGGCTGAGCTAATGGTGGGATGTAGGCAGGGTTAGCAGGATAGACTTGTAGTGGGTGTCTCTTTGACCAGGCTTGGTACATCTCTGCCATTTGCTGCTTTAGTTTATACATCTCCTCTTTCATTGCTGCTTGCTTCTAACTCTTGGTTGACCATTTTTGACTTATCCTTAGAGCGGGTGTTGTATGAATAGGTTGCCAGAATGCCAGTCAACTTAACCACTTGCCTGGACTCATCATCAATAACAACTTTGTTAGCTGTTAGAGCATTAACAGATAGATAACTGCACATTTGGGAATGAATGCACCTAAGCAGTTAATCGTTTCTATTATGCCTTTACTCGGTTGCTCGCGTCATCCCGACTTTCATTTTTCTTTATTTGTTAGGCCTTTCTTTGCTTTACCCTCTCGTTCTTCCCTCTTGTTTTCCATTGTTTCTTGCCTTTCCCTTTTTTGTGTTTTGGGATTTTCCATTAATAAAACTCTGATTACAAAGTTACTAGGTTATTTGTTTTCTTGTAGCAGACTCAAAATATCAAAGTACAGACTCGATGATTAAAACTAGAACAAGAGTACATCAAAGCTTCATATACTGAGGCCCGCGGGGCATCACCCGGCATCGCCGCGGGCCTGCGCAAGACTGAGAAGGTTTCAATTGTGATCATCCCGGACAAGGAGGCTTAAGGAAAAGTGTGACTACTTAAAGAAAACTGGCTATTTAATGACTCACTTTGACTACAGGAAAAGTGGCTATTTTTTCAAAATTTTTGTTTAAGAAAAGACTTGGTTTCGCAAATACGGCCTTTCAGCATTTTAGGGAGAGAGATTTTAAGGCTGTGCCCGCAAACCATTTGAAATGACTCAGGGTGGCTGTTCTTGCAAAAATAGCCTTCCGGCGCCCTTTTGGGGACATTCGACTTATTTTAAACAAGAATGGCGTCACCCGACTTATTTTGAAAGAAAGTAAAATTTAGGCATTATTTGGCTATTTTTGCAAAAGGGTGGTTGGACCCGATGAGGGCTGCCTACGTATCTTACACCTGGTGAGAATCAAACCAGCGTAGTTCAAGCAGATTTGCCAAAATCAAATGTATATCTTTGAACAACAATTTTCTTTCGATTTTTCAAATATTATTTCTTTTTCTTTTTCAGTTTTCAGAAATCCGGCAGTATTTCGGTACTATTTGGGGTATTGGATTTTTCCAACAAAAGGTTACCCTCACTTAGTCCTAACACTGCTATTTTTCATAATTTTGCACTCATTATATACAAGCCGGTCAACATGCAAAGACGAGCAAATAAATGCGCAAGTAGCACGTAAGATGCATCAGGATGGTCAGTTCATTTTAGGTCACCTGTCCTAGACGGACCCAACCCCTGTGTTGAGTCCCCTAAGTCAAATGCACATGATGCAAACAAATGTCCTACTAGGGATCCGGCATGAGGTTATTTTTCTTCTAGGTTTATTGGTCTAGACCTGGCTTACCCGAGCGGACAACTCGGGCCGAGGGGGAGGCAGCGTACCGGGATACAGAAGCTCGGTCGGCTTAGCAACTTATCCAAACCTCGTTCTAAATTGGGAAATACTCTAAACAGAAGAGAAGCTACACGAAGTGCACCCTTCTCCATGATGTAGAAGACTTAGAGAGAGGAAGGGATTCGCAACAGTTTATATACAATTCAACAAATATCAAAGCGGTAAAACATTTAGCACATATAGCATGGAATATGTAGAAAAATCAGATAAAGCCAAATATAACAATTTAACTAAGCTCGAATTCTTGAACCCTGAACCGAAATTTTGGGTTCTCGTCCCCAGCAGAGTCGCCAGAGCTGTCACACCTCCTTTTTCGCTACTACACCCCATGAAAGGTATAATAAAGGGAGTTTTTCCAATTAAAGGACAATTGAAACGGGATTTATTTTATTAAGAGATTCAGAGTCGCCATTTGGAAGATTTATGGTGTCCCAAGTTAACGGTTTGAATCCCGAATCGAGGAAAAGGTTTGACTCTATTTAACAGTCGCGAACCAAAAATTCGGGTAAGGAATTTTGTTAACTCGGGAGAAGGTGTTAGGCATTCCCGAGTTCCATGGTTCTAGCACGGTCGCTCAACTGCTATATTTGGCTAAAATTTGAGTTTTATACATGTTAAAGCCTATAGTGCAATTTTGGAATTATTTACCGCTCTTAGTCAATTTTTAAGAAAGTGAACGTCGTTTAAGAACGTATTTTCGGATCACGTCACATGAAATGCACCCGGATCCTCGACACATTTTTATTCAACGTTTTAGGATTTGGATTTGGGTTGTATGAAATTCACACCCGTATTTAAGAAGGTAAAATTATTTAAAGCGCGCCTAAAGCAACTAACGTGATATTAACTTCGTGGGAGGCCATGAAAATTCGCTAAACGGCACGTCCAGAATTCTAAGTATTTTAATATAAACAATAAAAAGATGGCCCCGCAATTTATGTATTTTATTAGGCGAGGCTCACCTCATTTATTAGTTAAAGGCCAATCCTAAAGTAACTACGATTTTCTATTTAATATTATCTCTAAAAGGGCCCTAATTAATTAATGTTATAAGATTCGGGCTTCAAGTTCAAGTCCGGATTCAAACAAAAGGGAAACCACTTAATTTGAACCTGCTACCTAACTCGAAAGCCCAAATTTACCAATCGACCTCATTTGTAACATCCCTTAACTACTAAAAGGGAATTGAACTGAATGGGCGAGCCGGCTAAAAACAGACCAACGTTGAGGTTAAGGAAGAAACAAGGGAATTGGGCCTGTCATGAAGCCCAGCGTCCCAGGCCCTTATTGAATTGGTGAGAAGACGGGCCTGGTACCAATTTTGGTCATGTTGAAATATTTCTTCATGGCCAAAATGGTCCAGGCCCTAAATCAGAATTTAATATTAATGCTCATAAATATGGAATCAAACATCAGGAATCAGATTTATGTATCAACTAGAGTTTAAATATTTTTTAAGCTACAAGTCAATACAAACGGTTGTAAGGAGCAGTGATTGAACTAGTATGATTATCAATTAAATTGGCCTGTTAATTTCCCCCAAATCTGGTGCATAAATGCAAATTTCCTGGTTACAAGCCAGATCTGCATATTAAAATTACCTATTGAAATTCCATATGCTCAATTGGTTATTAACACTACAAAACACATCATGCATTCGGAGCTTTGATGAACTATAGACTCATTGTTTGAATCATAGCTCATGAAACAGACTCATATTTTCGAACAACTTGAGATAGCCTCATGATTCTAAAACTTTATTAAAGCAATCTAAGTCTAACCTCTACCTACAACATTCAGGTATTAAGAAAATGACTTACAGCTACTCCAAAATATTTAAACAACCTTAAACAGTTTAGTTCAGTTCTATTTATACAGCCCAGGTTCATGTGTATACAAATTAGAATCAAACCAATATTAAACAAATCGCATCTAATCATCTAATTGATGTGTAACGATCCAGGCAAGCATGATTTAGGGATCAAATAAACAAGCATCTTTCTTTTCATTTCCACTTCAAGGCTACATCAAACCAAGTTCATATGTGTACCTGGAATAAAATCAAATGAGTGAAGAAGGAAGAGTCAGCGATCAAATTAGTCAAACAACAATCACAACCAGCAATAGCAGGAGTAATTTTCGAACCAAACAACCTCTCACAAACCCAGAAATAAATTATAGAAGTATAACACCCAATAGAAGACCCAAACAACTTAATTGACCCCAAAATTACTTGAAATCAAACACAGTAAGCTTCTAAAACTTCAACAGACCAGAATTCTACTTGAACAAACCAAATTCAAACCAAACCTAAATTAGAACCTTTGTAGCACCTCAATCACTAGGAAAACTATTGCTAGAACTTGAAATTGCCTAGAAAACTCGATGTAACAGTATTTTTTGGGATTTTCTATAGATTTTGTGTATTTTTTGGAATTTTTCAAATGAAAAAGAGATTTTCGAATTCTAGATCTGGTTTTCTGATCTGAAATTCAAATTTCAATTTTTGGAGACTTAGGGAATTTTTGGGGGGAATTCTAGATGTTGAAACTTGTTTAACAAGGCAGTACCTACTGCCTTTTATAGGCAAAACTAAAGGGGAACTTTAGATTTTCAGCTTTCCTTTTTGATCATTCCTTAATTTTCATCTTTGCTTAAAAGTCCCTAAAGAACTGACTTATTTTCCAAGTTATCTTACTATATTTCCTGAAATTCTAAATTGAACCCTATTCTAGAGTGTTCTAGAGCTTCCAATTCAGTTTTTTAAAGATTCTCTTGTCCAAAATGCCTAAGCTACCCCTTTATTTAATTTGAAATTATTGAACTAGCCTAACTAAAACCCCAACCCCTTTTATCCTAGTTAAAATTCAACTATAGTTAACCCGAGTACTTTTAATTCATCTATACCCAATCAACTCTTTGATAAACAAATGGAATTAAATCTAAGACAATAACTACTAAAAACTGAAATCAAGTAATAACACTAAGCACAAATTACTGAATTGAAACCCAACACCAAACCAACAGAAATCAGAGCAAAAATAAAATCAAACAAGACAGAATCGACAAAATTAAACAGAACCCTAAAAATTTAAAATCATTTAGCTATGAAATCAATTAATCGAAAGGTAACAAAAATTAGATTGCAGACTACGAACAATCAAAACACAACAAAGTGACAAACTATTTAGCTAAAAAAATGGCATAGAAAAGAAAAACAGATGAGGCCGAACAAACAACTACAAAGATGGTAGGAGAATGAAAAAGAAACAAATAAGACAAACAAAAAATGGAATGAACAAAGGAACTCACTGACTCGACTTGGGCTCATGGCTAGCCTTCCAATTTAAACTCCGTTGTAACATCAACCACCCGCTCTTTGTTCAAGAACGGGTAAA
>MU769560.1:46312-60797 GCA_026770625.1 Nicotiana glauca
ATGAGGCCGAACAAACAACTACAAAGATGGTAGGAGAATGAAAAAGAAACAAATAAGACAAACAAAAAATGGAATGAACAAAGGAACTCACTGACTCGACTTGGGCTCATGGCTAGCCTTCCAATTTAAACTCCGTTGTAACATCAACCACCCGCTCTTTGTTCAAGAATGGGTAAAACGTTTGCACGGGACAAAATCAGAACCACGGGAACTAGAGAGGGGCTTTGCATGCTTGAGCTTCCATCTGAACTTTAACTGAACTCTTAGATTCGAAATTTGAGGAACTTGGTCGATATTTAAAGGGGGAGGCGGACATATATAGGACGAGGGAAGTCTGGAGGTTAAGGGATATCGATTTGGGGATGATTTGAGGTGGCGCCGCCACTAGAGACCCAAGGCGGCGGCTAGGGTTCTTGGCTTCAAACTCATATTCGAAGAATTCAAGGCATATTCGAAGGAGCTTGACTGTGGATTAGGGGTGTGAAAAGTGAGGAGACACTAAGGTGTTCGTGCGGTGGTGAACAGAGCCGGCGCCGCCACCGGAAGAGGCGAGGATTTTAGGGCGGCGTTAGGGTTTTGGGGTTGGGCCTCTGATGAATGGGAACGATGGAGATGATTAGGAGGGGGTGAGGGGATTCAGACAGTTATATAGCAACAACATCGTTAGTTCTCGTCCGTTGGACGATGAGAGATCAAGGGCTGAGATTGGCTCTAGGCAAAACGACGCCGTTTCACTTAAAGGAGGGGGGCAGGCCCGGTCGGGTATGAATTTGGGCCTGGACCACCGGTTTGGGAAGGGAATCGTTTGGGATAATACATTTGGCCCAAAATTTGGGCAATTTACTAAGGCCATGCTTCTCTTTTAGTTTTTCAATTATTTTCTTTTCTTTTCCTCTTTTTATTTTTCGTTTATATTTTCCTGATTTTTATTAAATGCCTAATCAACAAATAAAAACTCAAATTGACATTTAAAATTATATTACTCAATTTTCAAATACCATAATTCCTAATTAAACGTAAATTAAGATAATTAAAAGTATAAATGCAAAAGGAACCTTTTTTTTGTTATTTTATTTATTTTTTGAAGTAACTTAATTACTAATTGATCCTAAAATGTCAAATTAACCTTAAATGCAAATGCCAAGTATATTTTTATATTTTTTATTAATTAAAATGCACAAACAAAAATGCAAACAATTAACACAAAATGTCACAAAAATCCACAAAATTGCAAAATAATGAAAGAAATCATTTTTTTGAATTTCTGGGAATAATTCATAAAGGGCAAAAATCACGTGCTTACAGTATTTATAGGCAGATTCTAGGGTTCTCTTGGAGTGAGAACTTGAAATTAAGAGTTCGAAATCAGACCGTTTGAATCCAAACATTGAGAATTACGTGACTTGGTCAGAGAAAGTCATCTAAGATCGAATCAAATCTTTGAAAATCAGCCTTTCCGTCTCAGAAAATCAAAATGCCAAAAGTCTTTTGGCCTCTTGTATTGACTAAATCTTGTAGCAAACGAGAGTGAGGAGGAGTCCCGGGTTTTGAAGAAAGACAAATAAGTTACTCAAAATCGGAGAGGCAAGCTTCTGCCATAGTTGAGATGAAAGTTGGAGTTACACTATAAAGGGAAAGAGGTAAAGGGGTGACGTGCGACACTTGGGATATGCAAGGGTTGGGATCTTTGTTATGATGTAATTAGGCAAGTTGGGTCATGCCATGGGCTGAATCTTGTTGGGCTGAGAGTTGATCTGAAGGCTGATTTGGGCCGTCTTGATAAAGCAATTAATTGGTCAAGTGGGTCAAATTAAACAAAGAGCTTGGACCTTGGTCGGGCTAAAAAAAATAGAAGTCTTCTCCTTCTTTTAATTTTTTTTTGGGATTTTCTCATTAGATAAATTATTCTACTAGCCACATTATATTATATAATACAATATTAGTATATTAATATTAAGTAAGTAATTAAATTATTCAACATGCCTTAAATATCACAACTACTAGAATTTAATGAATATAAAAAATTTTCTGAGATACTCTGACGTAACTATTATCTAATTGTTAGAATAAAATACTAAAATATCATTGGAGTAAATACTAATAATGAATAGGATTGAAGAAATATTACTATTTGATTAAATAAGGAACGTGATCTACTTTTATCAAAAGACCATAAAAACGTTATTAGAATCATAATGGCATTAGTAGTAGTAGTGGTGATGGTGGTGGTGGTAGTAGTAGTAGTAATAATAATAATAATAATAATAATAACAACAACAACAACAACAACGTCTTGTAAGGACCCGACCGGTCGTTTTGAGCCCTAGAGCGCCATCCAGCAGTTTGAGGCCATGAGCAGCTTCATTTCAGGTACTGTGACTTGTACGCGTGGTCGAAATTGAATTTCGGGAAGTTCGGGGTTGATTTGGGAAGAGAATTCTCATTTCGGAAGCTTAAAGTTGAAAGAAATGAACTAGGATTGGAATTTTGAGTAAACGACCTCAAAATCAAGATCTGAAGGTTCCAGCAGGGTGGTATGATGATTTCAGACTTGGGCGTGTGCCCAGTTCGGGTTTTGGATAACCCGGGAGTGTTTTGGCGTCTATTGTAGAAGTTAGCATTTTAGAAGAAATTTCATAAGTTTGGCTCGAAGTGCATTTCAGTGTTATCAATGCCCGTTTGGGGTTCCAATACTGGGAGTAACTCCGAATGGTGATTCTGGAGTTGGGAGCGCGATCGGAAGTGAATTCGGAGGTCCGTAAGTCATTTTGAAGCCATTTGACTAAAGATAGAAATTTGAAGGTTTTTTAGAAGTTTGACCGGAAGTGGACTTTTTGATATTGGGGTCAGAATCCGATTCCGGAAGTTGGAATAGGTCCGTAATATCAAATAGAACTTGTGTGCAAAATTTGAGGTCAATCACACATGATTTGATATGTTTAAACATCGAAAGTAGAAGTTGGAAAGTTCAAAGTTCATAAAGCTTGAATTGGGGGTGTAATTCATGGTTTTAGTGTTGTTTGATATGATTTGAGGCCTCCAGCAAGTCCGTAGTGTGTTTTGGGATTGGTTGTTAGTTTTGGTTGGGGTCCCGGGGGCCTCGGGTAGATTCCGGGTGGCTAACAGATCGAAAAATAGAATTTGGGAAGGCTTGAGGTTGTTGCTTCTGTCATAACCGCATCTGTGGTTCTTGGACCGCAGATGCGGTCAAAATCTCGCAGAAGCGGAAGGGGTCCAGGCCCAAGGAAATCGCAGAAGCGACCCAGGGATCGCAGAAGCAGTTCTGCTTAAGCGGCCCCCAGACTGCAGAAGCGGTCAGCTCCCTCTTGCCCAAAGCCGCAGAAGCGGCCAAAAATCGCAGAAGCAACATCCGCAGAACCGGAAAGTGCACCGCAAAAGCGGAATACCTGGAGGCAGCAAGGTTGTTTTAAATCGTGATTTGGGCTCATTTCTCTCATTTTTTTCATGGCTTGGGGCGATTTTGGGGAGCTTCAAGAGAGGTTTTTCGTCATCAATAATAAGTTAAGTTATCCCCACCTATTTTGAGTTAAATACATCAATTTTATAAGGATTTGGGCATGAAAATTTGTATAAAAATTGAGGTTTTGGTAGAAATCCTAGAAAATTATATTCTTGGAATTTAGCCACGATTTTGGGTATGGAATTTAGAGAAAATTATATATTTGAGTTCCTAAGGTCATGGGTAATCTTTATCTTCGAGAAATTTTAGAATCCGGGCACGTGGGCCCGGGGGCATTTTGGTTATTTCACTAAGCGGAGTTTGGAATTTATATAATTTGAATTGTTAACAAGTATTTGAGCATGTTCTCATTAGTTTGTCGTTAATTGGCTAGTTTTGGTGCGTTGTGCGTCGGTTCAAGCCTTCGGAAGAATGTAGATTGACGGTTATGAGTCTTCGGAGCGAGGTGAGTCTCCTTTCTAACCTTGTAAGAGGAAATTGTCCCCATAGGTGAAATAATTGATTATGTGCTCCTATATGTGGGGGCTACGTACGCACGAGGTGACGAGAGTCCGTGTATAGCTACTATTATGCTATTGTCCAGGTAGTTAGGACCTATGAGCATGTTGTACTTGGATGATTTATGAACCCATTTATAGCTTGAAATGTTTAAATCACCTTTGATTAGTAAATGAACTTAAAAAGAGATTAAACATCATTTTCCTGAATTGTTAAAAAGAGAAATTGTCTTATTTGGATAAATAGCCCTGATAGATTCTTAATTAGCTACTTGAGCATGTATTTTATGTGTACCTGCGTCGCATGCATGATTCGCGAACAGGGTATGTGTTTATTTATGGAACGGGCCGAACGCCTCGGCAGATTAAATAGATGCATCTATTGGTTCGGGCCGTTCGACCCTCGACAGTGCACAGTTTATATTCCTGTTGGATCGGGCCGTCGCCTCGGTGTGATTTGCGCATGTTATTTGTCGCTTGAGAATTTTAAATGTGGATTTGGCCCTTCGTGGCTTAATATAAATTGATAAGATAATAAAAAATAAACCTTGGAAGCCTATGCTTAATTGTTGAAGGTGTTTACCTATTTTCTGGCTTCGCGAATTTGAAGTACTATATAAATCCATGATTTTTCCTCGCATTTCTAGAATATTATTAATTGACCTCTAGTGAGTTTCGAAGTTGGACATCTTGTCTCTACTTCTTCGAGATTAGGCGGGATACTCATTGAGTACACGTTGATTACGTACTCATACTACACTTCTATGCATTTTTGTTGCATAGGTATATATACCTCTAGCAGCTTATTGGGCATTGCAGCGCGGATTACTCTGGGACTAGGTGAGCTGTATTGTTCGAGATGATCCGCAGCTAGTGTAGTTCCTTTCAGTATTTTTATTATTTATTCCCTGTCCACTATATTTCGGACAGATGTTGTATTTTATTTTCCTTATCGATAGTTGCTCATGCACTTGTGACACCGGGTTTCTGGGATGATTTTAGAAGGAGTTGTACTAATTGTTATTATTTAAATTTAAATTCAAGTAGCAATCTTTTTTTCATGACAAATGGAAGGAAAAACCTTAGATTCTCAAAAGTATTAAAAGAGGATTTAATTGATAGTTTAGTTAGCTTTCCTGATAGAGGTGTCCAACGCCACCACGACCCTTAGTGGATTTTGGGTCGTGACAACATGCTATCAGAGCACTAGGTTCCCGTCGGTCTCACGAGTCATGAGCAAGTCTAGTAGAGTCTCGCGGATCGGTACGGAGATGTCTGTACTTATCCTCAGGAGGCTACAGGGCTGTTAGGAGTACTTCCCTTCTTGATTTCCTTATCGTGCGGTCCGATTCCTTTGAGGCTTATGGCTTTGATTCCTTCCCACTCATTCTTACGCGATGTGAGCGCTTTTTATAAATCGAAAATTGAAGGATTGTAATAGCACTACCAACGTGGTGCGGGATGATTTTCCCGGTATAGTTTATTGGACTATTATAGTCGCATTATGGAGGGATATTCTATTGTTTCAGCTCAGTAACAGAACTTCTAAGAGCCTTGAGGCTAGGCATAGGTTGCCATAATGCTTATGAGCGATTATTCCGCAGTGTCGCTGTGATGGTAGGGTGTTAGCCTACGTGTTGGGACAGTGAATGAATTGAAGGGAGGTTTACTCAGTGTGTAATCAAAGGGATTCAGTATTTTATCCCCGGCAGGGGAAAGTCAACCGAACTAAGGATGGTCAGATGTGGACTGGTGGAAGTAATGAGATGTGGTAATTGCCAGCGTGGTAGAGTTCTCCTCTAAGTGTTGTTGTCCCAATTGGATGTATTGAGTTTATCAAGGTTATGATCTTCTACAACTCGCCCTTGGGGCAAGATAGTGTGGAAAAGTATCAGAGATACGACTATCAGATATTGCAGGGTGCGGTGGTTCTGGATTGAATCAGTATTGCAAATGTTGACGGTTCGATAAATATGACCTTCGGAAGGGTTTAAGTCAGTAGCGATTTATGGGTTCAAGTTCTATGAAGATGAATTTTATTAAGGCAACAACTGAGTAGCAAGAGATGAGAAAGACATGTGGGAAGTTCAGGCGGAGTTTTAAACTTCTAAAAGGCCAGACTTAGGGAGCGCAGGCCGAACAGCTGATTAAAGGAGTGAGTTTGCCCAAAGTGGAAGAGTGGATGTGTTGTATAGGGCCTAGTAGTAGGATGACTACGCGCCTAAGGATAGTTTGGAAGGATCTGGGATTTTAGCGACGGGCAATGGAAGTCTATAGATAATTTGAAGCATGGGGTTGTTATGCGGCAGGAGATTTGGTATGACGACAAATAGCTGCTTGAAATGAAGAAAGATGTAGCATTACTTTAAAGTGGAAGGATGTTGTCACACACTTAATGGATGTCCACGAGGGTAAATAGACTGGTGCAGCTAGAAAGTGAGCTTGGACTCATGATTTGGTTATTGATGTCATAGTGATTGTATCCCATGCAACAACATTGGAAGGTTTCGGGAGGTGATTTCCACAGGCGGGTTATTTCCCCGTGAGCAGGTTAGCGGTCGCATGGTTGGGGAAGCTTCTGCAAGGAATTATATTGGTCATCCAACAAGGAGATCGGTCGTGCGAATGTGGATGATGATTCAGAATACGAAAGATGGGGATTTACAGAAAGATTCCGAGAATTTGCGGCGAATGACTATGCAAGGTTATGTCAATAAGAGATTAAGGAATCTCGGTGAATTCCAGAGTCGTGAAATAATGGCTTCAATCTAAGTGGGAGAGTCCTACCGCTTATGATTGGGTTGCATGGTTAGCTACTTGCGAAGTTTTTGGTTATTAGAACACTGAGGGATTATCCTAGCTACGGAAAAATACCATAAGTAGTAATTTGAGCAGAGGAAATATTAAAGATGTGCTATGGTTGCCCTTATGCGCTCATGTTCGAACTTGGGAAAAGATTCAGGATTTATGCCTTGTATAGAAGCGGGTTTAAAGGGGAGTGATTCTGCCAGGTGCTTCATTGAGAGGGTATTAATGTGCTAGAAGATTCAGGGAGTTGATTATATTCGGGATCAAGTCAGAGTGGGTGGATCTTAGCAACAGTCCTAGTAGATCCCAAGGGATAAAGTGTGGTGCCTAATGAATTCAAGCCTATGAATACAGTTAAGGAGCAAGATTTGTAACAGCTTATGAGAAGGTGCTCAGAATGTTCTATGATATTTTGACTTGTGGTGTAGCATTTGAGAAATAGGAAATAGTTCGTGGGATTTGAGATAGCATGGTTTCGTGATTCAAGGTCACTCGGGGCGAGTGTAAATGGAGTATATTGTTTGTTGAATGGAGTTAGTCTTAATTCTAGGGCAAGAAAGGATGAATTGGAAGAAGGTGGATTGATTGGTCATAGTTGAATTTGGCATGTTGGGGTCTGTGATTAGTTCATACAGCATGATCGAGTTATGCGTATGATTGTGGCGGTACGTGTGAGGTTTGTCGGCCGCCGTAATTAATGTTATTCAGAAGCATTCTTCTGTTATGGCTTGTTAAGTGGAAGCGGGTTCCGTAAGGAATATAGTGGCTTGGGCCACTACTTAGAGATTTGCATATCCTACGATTATGGGAATTTACCCATGTGTTGCTATGATTCTCCTAAAGTGAGTTAAGTGAGAAGTTCTTACATGATGAAGTGTTAAAATATTAATGTTAAAAATCGTGCTCTATCATATGTTGGCACATTGGGTGCAGTGAGTAGCATGAAAAATTCGAAATGAGGGTCAAGGCTGCAGTTTGGTGCTGGTAAGGATGTCACAGAATCGGATGAGCAAGTAAAGGGTTGAATGATTAAAGTCATTGCATCATGGTTAAGGATTCTTGATCACTTTTCAGCGTTAGTACGGCCGATGGTCTGGATGAGCGGACCCATTATTTATTTCGGAAGATTGTGGGAGCGTGTCCCACGGGAAGCTTGTATAAGTGTGACATGTAGTCACTTGATTAACTAATATTTAAATCAAGTATGAGGATTGTAGTAATATCATTAATTTGAGAATTTAGGACTGGAGGGCACTTTGTTTATTGGGTTATGAACCAAGGAGGTTGCTCCAGATATGATGGTTGTTATTATGTGTTATGAGGACCTTTGACAGGTTATTGTCTTAATTTGATGAGATCAGGATCGACTTAAGGTCGGTGAATGGGTTTAAATGTGAATATGGGCTCTATGTCAGACCAGTTGTGTTCATTTCAGTAATGCGCTCCTTATGGAGTAGTCAGGGTGTTATCTCGTTGTCAGATATTTCATGTAGTGACGCATTGCACCTCATGAGTTGTGAGACGGCCTGGGAAATTGTGTATGTATTGAGGATTCGCGTGGAAATATCGTATTATGAGTAAAATGGATCCTGAGATTCAGATTATATATCGCACCTCAGATGTGCTTGAGTTTTGAAGCTTATGGGGCTATATGTCCCCCAGGGAATGGTACTGTACCCTTAGAGTGCTTGTGACCAGGATTCGGTATTTTATTGTAATGAGAAATTTAGCTCGATGTGCATCTCTTTATGTGAGTTCTACGTGTGGATCGGGTGGCACACCACCATAGATATTTTACTTGGATCGGGTGGCACGTCGCCATGGTTATATTGTGAGGATCGGGTGGCACGCCGCCACGGTTATATTGTGAGGATCGGGTGGCACGCCACCATGGTTATATTATGAGGATCGGGTGGCACGCCGCCATGGTTATGCTGTGTAGATCGGGTTGCACGCTGCAACAGTGTGATGTTGAGAGTAGCTTTCTATATGCTAATTTTGTATGTCCTGCTTCCTATTTTTTAAGGAAGATCCGTAGTAGTGCGGGAGTCAGGTACTTCCTTGCAGAGTTCGTTTTCCTTTGGCATTGCGTTCGAATTTGTGGCCTATTGGCGCATGGTAGCATCATATGAGATTTTAATAATTTCTGGGGTGGCTTATTGCCTGAGCAGTTGGATCAGATGAGACGAGATCCCTTGATCTAGGATTTTGTGCAATCCAGCTATATGAGGTATGTTATGGAGATAAGACCATTATTTGGTTCAGAATGAGGTGAAGGTTTTTGTCAGGAGTATAGACCTAATGTTTTGTTGACTCGGCAGTTGATTATGAATGTTGGTACATCTCCTCCGTCATGGCGGTATGGTAAAGATTAGAGTAAGACCTGTACATGTCATGGGGTGCAATGGGAGCATCAGATTAGTAGGATTTTGACTAAGTTAATCAGAAAAAGGTTATTGTGGCCTTACGAGTAGGTGATGCAAAGTGTGAATTAAATAAAGTTATACAATCGTGTTTGAGTACAACATGTAGTGATTGATATGGTGATCGTATGTTGGGAACATGCCTAGCATTTAGTTCCTGATTTTAGAATTGGACTTTGAGGCGTATCTGCTTGAATAAAAGAGAATATCTTCGGAATTGATCGAGCTAATGTGCTCAACTAAGTTGTGGTAGCACGGGAAGGTGCATGAGGTGCTAAATAGTGATTTGGGACTACTTCAGTATAGTTCTCAGCACATTCGAGGACGAACGTATATTTAAGTGGGAGAGAATGTAACGACCCGACCGGTCGTTTTGAGCCCTAGCGTGCCATTCAGCAGTCTGAGGCCATGAGCAGCTTCATTTCAGGTATTTTGACTTGTACGCGTGGTCGAAATTGAATTTCGGGAAGTTTGGGGTTGATTTGGGAAGAGAATTCTCATTTTAGAAGCTTAAAATTGAAAGAAATGAACTAGCGGGATCAGAAGGTTCCAGCAGATTCGTATGATGATTACGGACTTCGGTGTGTGCCCGGTTTGGGTTTTGGATAACCCGGGAGTGTTTTGGCGCCTATTGTGAAAGTTAGCATTTTAGAAGGAATTTCATAAGTTTGGCTTGAAGTGCATTTCAATGTTATCAATGCCCGTTTGGGGTTCCGAGACTGGGAGTAACTCCGAATGGTGATTCTAGAGTTGGGAGCGCGATCGAAAGTGAATTCGGAGGTCCGTAGGTAATTTTGAAGCAATTTCGCTAAAGATAGAAATTTGAAGGTTTTTGAGGAGTTTGACCGGAAGTGGACTTTTTGATATCGGGGTCGGAATCCGATTCCGAAAGTTGGAGTAGGTCCGTAATGTCAAATATGACTTGTGTGCAAAATTTGAGGTCAATCAGACATGATTTGATATATTTAAACATCGGAAGTAGAAGTTGGAAAGTTCAAAGTTCATAAAGCTTGAATCGGGGTGCAATTCATGGTTTTAGTGTTGTTTGATATGATTTGGTAGTTTTGGTTGGGGTCCCGGGGGCCTCGGGTGGATTCCGGGAGGCTAACGGATCGAAAAATGGAATTTGGGAAGGCTTGAGGTTGCTGCTTCTATCATAACCGCATCTGCGATTCTTGGACCGCAGATGCGGTCGAAATCTCGCAAAAACGGAAGGGGGCCAGGCCCAAGGAAACCGCAAAAGTGATTCCGCTTAAGCGGCCCCCAGACCGCAGAAACGGTCAGCTCCCTCTTGCCCAAAGCCGCAGAAGCGGCCAAAAATCGCAGAAGCGACATCCGCAAAAGCGGAAAGTGCACCGCAAAAGCGGAATACCTGGAGGCAGCAAGGTTGTTTTAAATCGTGATTTGGGCTCATTTCTCTCATTTTTTTCATGGCTTGGGGCGATTTTGGGGAGCTTCAAGAGAGGTTTTTTGTCATCAATAATAAGGTAAGTTACCCCCACCTATTTTGAGTTAAATACATCAATTTTATAAGTATTTGGGCACGAAAATTTGTATAAAAATTGAGGTTTTGGTAGAAAACCTAGAAAATTATATTCTTGGAATTTAGCCACAATTTTGGGTATGGAATTTAGAGAAAATTATATATTTGAGTGTTGATACCCAATTTTTTCCTATGTATTTTTATACCCAAAATACTTTCAAAATAGCATATATAAGTACACCAAAAGGTTTTGGCATTTTAATGATTTTTAAACCAACTTATTGCCTATTTTTATACCATAAAATCCGATAATTATTTTCAAAACTATCATTTTGGTGGGCAATTTATTTTTATTCTCATATTTACATCAAAGTATAGCTAATATAATTTTTGCATATTTTTACAAATTCGTTTGGTATTTTTTTAAACTAAATTGCATATAATTGCAATACTAGCCTCTTTAAGATTTTATAATATTTTATAATTAAAAAATTGGTTCCAGTATTTTTAAATTAATATTTATATGTCATTAACTAATTCAGTATCTTTAATTTAATTTCAAAATTATTTCTATCATTTTATAAAAATAAAAGGGAAAACTACCTATTTAAGTTTTGGCCTCATTTCATTTCAGTTATAACCCCAATTCCATTTCAATTTTAGCCTAAAATCAACCCAGTTTCAAACCTAATTGGACCGGCCCCAATTCCATACCCGACCCCCCGATCCAACTATTTAACCCGCCCGGATTTCTTTTAATCCCGGCCGTTGATCCTTTTGATCAACCCTTTCCTTTTTAATTCCGCCTAACCCAACCCTAATCCTCATTTCTCTTCAGCAGTCGCCTCTGAAACCCCCTCTCCTCTCAAACTCTCTCGAAGGGTCTCGAAACCCTAGCCCCTCTCACCTTTCTCCGACCATAATGTCACCGGAATCCATGGCTTCCCAGGTCATGGATGACCTGTACTCACCTTCCTTCACCCTTAAACCATAGGTGTTCGAGATTTCGAGGTCTGATCTCGACGGCATCCGTTCAGATCATCTACAGATTCATGGTTCTATGGCCTCTCCGGGCTTGCTCCGGCGTGTTCAAGGTTCAGGAGCCTATGCCATCTCCGACTCGATACCAGACTTTCTTCCAAGCCTTCTCATTTCTAGGGTTTCTCTAAAACTCTAAAGCTATTCGAGGTTTTTCTCTGGTTGTTTTCTTAGATCTATACTATATCTATGCTATATTCAACGTTTTAAGCTTTTTCCCCAATTTTCCTTTGAAAATTAGTTTATTTCCAATTTATGGTTTCTGAAAAGTTTTAAAATGATTTCTATTTCTTCTTCTTCTTTTCTTTGTGTGAATCTGTCTATGCCATGTTCGTATATTCCCTCTTAAAACTCGCATGTTCTTTTTCTCTTGTGTTCTTATGTTTGTCGTGTTATGTATGTTCTTCTATTTTTGTGCTCTGTTCTTTCTACTACTGGTTTCTATAGCATGCTTTTACATGTCTATCTTATATGTCCCTTTACTGTATTTTTTACTGAGCTTTTAATCCTAATTTGCCTTTACTGGACCTTTGTTTGAAATCTAAGCTTGTTTCATCTACTGTTTCCCTAAGCTTACATCGCATCTTCTCTCCTGAACTTGTTTGAGTGACAAGCTTTGCTTAAACGTGTTCCCTGTGTTTCAAATTAGTTTCTACATTCCATTTGCCTTGAACCTGCTATGCTATTTGTTTGTTTCCTCAAAAGTCTCTGGAAAGAGACTACTGAGCCTGTTCTAGTTGTTTTCTTCTCGTCTATGCATCTGGTTCGAGTCAGCAACCCTAGTATTTGGGGGTTTGTGTTTTTTTGGCAGGCTTGACTTTGTGTTTGGACTAGGGTTCTATTCAGAACCCTTGACTCTCTCAGACTCATTCTGAGTCTGTGAACTAAACCTTCTTTGTTATGACTCTGAATGTTTCTATGGTAGTCTCTCGCTTGTTTCACATGTCTGTATGTTTTATATATGATAAACTCTTCTTTCAAAAGGCCTTTCTCCAACTTGTGATTGATTCCGAATCCCTTTTTATAAGGCTTGATTGAGTGTTATTGATTTTCTTTAAATTAAACCTCTCTTCACCTTTCCTGGTTGGATTCAAACTCAAATCCTGATTTTACTGGCTGTTGATTGATTGCTTTCCTTATTTTTTTCCCCAAACCGTGTACTACTAGACTCTTTCCTTAAATAAGTTTCTATGTATTTACACTCATTATACTGCTTTGGAAAAGATTTTGAACCCAAGCCCTTTCCTTAATTATTCTGCCCGTTTGAAAATTAAATCCCTTGACTGAAGGGAGATTGTATGAGATTGATTTCAAGGTTATTTCTTACCTTTTTCTTTCTTGTTTTCTGCACTATAAAAGGAGGCTACCCTTCTACACCTTTTAACACCTACACTTTCACAGACTAAGACTCTCGAGTTGCACTCTCACACACATAAAGCATTCTGCCTCCTACTCTCTTCTTCTCTTTTCTTCTCCTCTTTATTATCTGAAATATCTTTGAGTTCTCTTTGAACTTCCAAGTGTTCTACTGAAACCTGAGTTTGTTCTTGCTGATTTCCTGTTGTCTGCTTGCTCTGTTATTCTGCTTATTCTTACTTTGCAACTGGTATGTTCCTTTTAGTTTAAATAATGCTCCTCCAATATGTGTTTACATCCTAGTTCTGTTATGATTTCCTTCATTCTGTTGCTGCAACTTTGTTACTACTTCTTTATGTGAACTCCCTTTCCCTTTCCCCTTTGTGTGTGATTTGTGGTTCCAGCCATAGCAGCACCTTAACATTGCTATCTATAACTCTGAACTGGGTTCTTTGAACCCCTAACTCAATCAATTCCCACTCCCCTTCCCCCTTTATGTGTTTGAGCCTTGGACTTGAGTCTGATAGTGTCTTAATCACTATCCAGACTTAGGTCTGACCTTCAAAGGTCTGCTCCTAACTTGTTTAACCTAAACAAGTGGTCAGGGGTGTGCCAGCCTACTTTATGGATAGGTATGACCACCACCTGTCGTGGCCCCCTAATTCCTTTTCACTTTGCACTTATTCCTAGCTATAAGTTCTGCCCCTCTCTTGCAAGCCATGCTTTGGGACCCCTAAGCTCCCTCTGAACTTGGATGCCTGAGAGCTGGCTTTTCCACACTGCATTGTTCCTAATTCTAATGGTATCTTGGGTGCAAGCAATGCCGGGGATCCCTAAGATTCCTTGGAACTTTGATATACCCTGGATAATGAGAAGGCTTTGGAAATCTGGATCCCGGAGTTGGTTAAATACATGTTATTGGACATTAGGATTGAATTAGGCTGCTCGGATCTAGCTGTTAGCTTTTGATGTATCTCTTAATTTCTAGTTTGATTCCTTGGCTTGTAATAATTTTGTATAAAACTCGGGGATTATAGTGAAAGGGTGTGGGAGGGGTCTTTATTTTCTTGCATCAATAAGGGTAGATATCATGCTTTAGGACTCTCTTTTTCTAGAAATCCTGCCTATAGGTCTGTTTGACATCTCTGATTCAATCACATAGATACCATGCCTATAGGGTTTAACGTTTAATTATGCTGCAAGTCACCTAGAAATCCTGCCTATAGGGTTTAATGTTTAACTATACTGCAAATCACATAGAAAGCATGTATATAGGATTTAACGCTCATACTCTATCACTAACGCATGAAGAGATCCTGCCTATAGGAATTCTAAGATTTTCTGAAAATTCATGTATAGATATCATATCTATAGGGAATGCATATTCATTAGGCAAACT
>MU769565.1:488-27261 GCA_026770625.1 Nicotiana glauca
AGACTGTAACAGAGTCAAACTTTCCTCGGTTCGGGATTAACTCGGTGACTTGGGACACCATTATATTCTCAAGTGGCGACTCTGAAAAATTTAAATAACTAATCCCGTTCCGACTGTCCTTAAATTGGAAAAACTCCTTTCCCTTCTTTATTATATCCCTTCCCGGGGTGTAGTAAAATAAGCGGGGCTTCCTGGTAAAGTAAGCGAAAAAGGAGGTGTGACAGGTACTATATTATCCTCGAGTCGCATTTATGCGAGCACTCGAGGATGGATAATACACGCGCTGCTTCTGTCATCTACCATGATTTTTTAACATCAATATCTGAAATATGCAAAGTAATACAAGAGCATCGGAGTGAGGAAAAATCAAACTGTTGGTATCTGACTTATGAAGATGATACTTTCTTCGAGGTCATCATACCGATATTGGGTGATTGACCGCTTCAGCTTATTTGTGGTGGTAAATTTTATGTGGTTAACTGCTGCTTCATCTCCTCCGTAGATGATCATTTGAATGGTGCGGGAAAGAGAGGGCGGCTTTGGAGGTCCTTGGTGTTGTTCTCGTACGCAGCCAAAGTTGGCTCGACCTCGATCACTCATTAACTCTTTCAAGTGCCCTTGGTTAAGCATGTTAACCACTTCTTGCTGTAGGGCTATGCAATCTACGGTTTTGTGACCCCGCTCCTGGTGTAATTCGCAAAGGACGTTCGACTTTCGGGTACTGGGGTCAGACTTTATGTTTTATGGCCATTTCACCTTTATACCAAGCTTCTCTAGTGCATACACTACTTTTGAAGAAGAAACACAAAGATTATGAGCGGATAAGAGTGGGGGCATACCTCTTTCATTTCGATGAGTCCCTGTGTGCGGCCTGGACGATCCTTCTATGTGTCGAGGGAATGGTGGAATGGCGGTTCTGACATAGGGTTGATGCCTATCTCGGTTGAGGCGTGGTCCAGATTGATCTCTTTGACTGTCATTACGATGGTCTTTCCTTGGATCTATTTGGATTGACGTTAAATGTTGGGTTGGACCGTTAAGGCCGTCATCATCTGCCCCCACCTCGGCACAGTAGGCATTGTGAATTTCTTCCCAAGTGGTAGGAGGGTATTTCATGAGCATACTTAACAACTTCCTAGTTGCCCTCGATCCACACTTGTTCAACCCGTTTTGGAAGGTTTCTACCGCCATCCCTTCCGATACGTTTGGTAGGCTCATTCTCACCCTGTTAAATCGATCAAGGAAGTCCCTGAGTCCCTCGCCTGGCGATTACCTAACAACGAATGTGTTGTTTACCCTGCCTTCGCTTTCTTAGCTTCGGCGTGGGCGGAGATGAACCTATCAGCCATTTCTTCAAACGTTGTTATGGACCGTGCTGGTAGTTGGGAGTACCAGGTTAGAGCTCCTCCGTTTAGGGTTTCGCCAAACTTTTTTAGTAGCATTGACGATACTTACTCCTTTTATAGGTTATTGTCCTTTACTGTTGTGACATAGTGAATGATAAGGTCTTCTGGATTTGTAGTGCCATTGTATATCTTCAAATATGGTGGCATTTTGAAGGTCTTGGGTACGGCATGTGGGGCTGCCTCCTCGCTATACGATTGTTCGATGAATCGGCCGATATCTCGATTTGGTAGCAGTTTCGGGGCATCCGATATCTTATCGACCCTTTCTTGATGTTCTCTCATCTGGTGGCAGAGTGCTTTATTTTCGTTTTCTATTTCTTCCATCTTCTTCAAAATGGTTGTCAGTGCGTCGTTGCCTGAATCAACAGTGGTGCGAGTGTTACTTTTTAGAGGAGATGGTTGCTCATCGGTGGCCGTTATGACGTCTGTTGGTGCTGCATCTTGTGGAAGCTCCCCTTTCGCATGAAGCGATTACACTTTCATGAGGAGGAGGTGAGTCACTCCACCTGGGCGTAACGCTTGGCGTCATATTCTCATTTTCTTCTCTGCCATCCTCATTGATGGTGTCCAAAAGGTTCGTAGTGACACCTGCTATTGCTTTTTGTCTTGTATCTCCTTTTCCTGTCATTTTTAGTTTATGCAAACGAGAAAAAGATGGCTCTCCCTCTTTATGATCTAGAAGAAACTAAAATTTTAACTAAAGAACTCCCCACATACGGCGACAAATTATTTGACCAAAAAATTATTAAGCTTTTAGGTTAAATTAATTAATGATGATAAGAAGTGTAAATCTTAATTAAGGATAATAAGACCTAGACCGAATACTAAATGAAGTAGGCGAGATGAACAACGTTAGCTAATAAGTTTGAGCTAATTAAATGCTCACGAATGCAACAACATGAATGAGCCATAAATATAAATAAATGAGACTGCATAACAACAAAGGAATTTACTATCCAATTATCGGGAGACTTAGATGATTCCTTCCTCTAATAGCAGTGTGGAAAGAAGGGAATAACAAAGGGTTCAGGGATCCTTGGATCTTGTAAATATAGAACCGAAAATGTAAGCTTTCAACAAGACAATCAATTAATAAGACCACTTTAGTATATTCTTGGGTCAATCTTTTACAGAGTGTCTTTCTTCTCATAAAGTGAAGATCCCCTTTTTGTTCTCTATCTCATCCTATTTATAAGGGTTGTTTCTCAAAAACCCTAAAAAGTACAAAACATGAAATATCCAAAGGAATATTTCTTATGTCTATATCTGACCCTGTGCTACTATTATTTCTTCATCTCAGCTGCTCGTTTTGGCATTAGCCTTCTTGAGAGCGACCTTCAGTTGTTACGCTATGGTCGACCTCGCCCTTTGTCTTGCTTATCCGTTATCGCCGAATCGCCGAATTTAGACCTATGCACCAATTTATTTTAGTGTTACATGAAAGACATTTATTTGAAGGATAGAAAAGTAGTGTTATAGGAAAGATATTTATTTGAAGGCTAGAAAGTTGTTCAATTTTTCATGAGAACCTAAGCAAGTTTGTGTCTATATATATATGTGTGTTAATTATTACGTAATTTATTTATATATGATAATTTTCAAACAATTAAAAATTATTTATCCATATTTTAATTACTCATTTTATAATAATGCTAACACTTTTATCATCGTTCTATTATTCCATTAGTAATCGCATAGGTATGTGTACTCGACAAATGTTAATATCCTTTATAAGTTTTTTTTAACTCGTTTATATCTTATTTTAATTATTTTTTTAAAGTGCTTCATTTGCACGCAACTGATTACATAAATATTCATAAAATTAAATTTTATTTAGAATAAATCAGAACCAATGATCTTATTAATAAAGAAAGATAGTTTAATTTTTCAAGTTTGCACATATTTTCGTGGGAATGCGTTGATCAGAATGTTAGAATGAACTATCAAATACGAATATGAAAAATTATAATTGGGGCTTATGGACTTTCACAATTTCGCATGTGTATCTTCATGTGGGACATTCTTTATCTAGAGGTCAAAATAAATTTTTGTTGATAGTAGCATAATTTGAAGAGACTATTTAAATGCAACATTACTGTATTTTCTTCAAACCACAGTGTTCAAGTCATGTACTCATCATAAACCTTACTAAGATATGGCTTGCGGTATTGCTATGCCTTAATTAGATTTATTTCATCTCATACTTTACTATTCCTTTAAATATTAATATAAACTATATGAATTAAAGTTGTTGTTTCTTTGATGGTTTTCTTGCTTGTGGCATTTTGGGTTTGGTGCAGATACCTAATGATCTTTTAATACATCACTATAAGTCTATGCCATAAGTATGCAAGCTGCTTAGAAATTTTAGATTATCTCAAGTGTCGAGCTAATAGATTGTTAGTAAAATATATATTTCTTTTGCATTATTATCAAATATTTTGTTCTAACTTATAAAATTTGATGATTAGTTATCATAAAATAATTTACTCTCTTTAGGCAAAATTATTGGTATTACACTCATCATAATTTTAGTGAATTTATTGAATATGAATTGCACAAGAGAATTGATTTCCATTTCGCATTAGACCTTCATTCTTTTGTAATACTAAATATTACTCCCCTCACTCCACAATAAGTGATCATTTTATCTTTGACATACCTATTAAGAAAATACGAGCTAAAAAAAAAAGTATTTACTAAATTAACCTTAATTAATTGTTACCTTGACATATTAAAATATGTAAATAAGAGCAAATTTAAAAAATAAAATTAATTTCTTCTTAATTATGTAAATAGATACTTATTTTGAACTAAAATAGAAAAGGTAAAATAATCACCTATCATTGAAAGGAGTAAGTAATGAACTATAAGTTAAATTAGTATGGTAAATAAAAATGTATATGTCTATATGATAGTATATATTTTGGGTGGTGGCGTAAATATGACGGTGTATATGAGTTTTTCCATAGTCTCAGAGACAGCAGGTCCAGTCCGACCGGTTTGATTCAACAAAACTTAAGCCCCACTTCCGATCCTTTCGGTGAACCCATTTACACACTTCCCTGTACTACTCTCTCTCTCTGTCCCTTCTGTTCTGTGCTTCTGGTCACACCTAACAACCAAAAATTCCCCCTCTCTCTCTCACACACACACACATTCATATATTGATTTTCTAGGGTTCATCGAATTATAATATACATATACATGCACGTTCCTTTCTCTCTGCAATCCTTTGTTTATAGTACTTTTTTTGTAGAGAGAGAGAGAGAGAAGTGACACATTGGTACATACATCAGAAGAAGAAGAGGATGAGGAGCTTTAACCACCGAAAGTAACGGCATTTTTACGCTATTCAATTCCAAGATTCCTATAAAAACCCCATTTTAATTTCTAATCCTTTCTTCTTTTTCATCTTCACAAAAAACAGGGCATTCGTTTCTGTCTTATTAAATTCTCTTCTCCTCGTCGCCTTCACCATTTGAAGCTCCGGTAAGCTTTCTCTCAATTCCGATTTCCAATACGATGTCGTTCTTTCTTCATTGTTTATATATTATGGATGTGTCATTATCCACGCGGACTCGTGAGTGTGATTTAATCATGCTTGCACTTTTCGAGATTAAATCGCCGGTCAACTTTTTCAGTTTGTTGAATATCACTAATTTATCTGTATTTAATACTCCTAATTATTATTAGCTTTTTTGGTTGTGTGATTCTGGCAATATTTATCAGATTTTACAAGGATACATGCTGAAATAGTTAGTTTTATTGCGCATCTTCTTGTAGTTAGGTACTTTTAGGTGAATAAAGATGCCTTGCATATTGTAGATTTAAATATTACTCAATGTTTTAGCTACTTTGTTTTTCGTTTGCTTGCAGGAGGTGATATCTCCTACAATTGGTGTGTTTTCGATTGAATTTTGAGATAAAGAAATAGCCATGAATTTCGAGCTTGTGGAAATTGTACCTCGGGAACTCAAGTTCATATGTACGCACTTCTATGTTCCACTTAATGCTGCTTAATTGTGTCTGATGTATATAAGTTTGGGGGAAAAAATAGTGACTTTGAGCAATGCTATCATGCTTACTCCCTCCGGTTCACAATAAGTGTCCAATTTACTTTTTCATTTTGGTTCAAAATAAGTGTCCAGTTACGTAATCAAGAAATAATTCAATTTGTTTTTACAAAATAACCCCTATTTACATATCCCTAAAAAGTTTTCTTACTCCTCACATTAAATGTTTAAGTAGAGGTAGTTTAGTCATAATAGGTATTTTTGTATAGAATTTAGTATTTTCTTAATGGGCGTGTTAAAAGTAAATTGAACCAGAGGGAGTACAACTTAATCAAACTGAAGCTTACGTATGGACAAGACAAGAGACCAATTTAATTATTCCAACAAGAGTTTTTGATAAATGAGACGGAGGCTTTTGGTTTGATTTATGCATTTATTAGATTTGTTTGTATTGTTATGGTCTAGTGAATTGCTGTATAAATTCTGAGAAGGATGTAATAACTGATCTGATATTTAGTTATATTGGCTTTTTCCTTATAGTTGAACCGAAGAAGCAAAGCTCTTGCACTATTCGTCTAATCAATAAGTCCCAAAATCATGTTGCTTTTAAGGTAAGATGTTTTTCTTTTCAGTAAAGTACTTTTTTGGAATTATATTTATTCAGATAGAGGCTGATTAGTATCATTGTGGAGTTCATAACAGGTCAAGACTACTAGTCCAAAGAAATATTGTGTTCGACCCAATACGGGAATTATTAAGCCCAGGTCGTCCTGTGATTTTACTGGTAAGAAGAATTCTTCGTGATGGCAGCATATCCTTGTTTATGTTTTGAATGTGATAAATGTATAGCAAATCAATTAAATTTCTTCGACAAGTATTCTTGGCAGAGGCGGACCTTACATGGGGGGTTGAGGATCACGGGACCCGTTAGTCTCGGCAAAATTCCTATATACATTTATTATATATATTTGTATATACACACTAAGGACCCCTTATATATTTTCCTTGCCCCCCTTAAACATAAAAGGCAAATGGGAAAACTAGTTTGGGGGATTGTGAAATTTCTTTTGCGTACCCATTTACCTGGGTGCGAAACCCATCCAGCAACTTACCTTTTTGTTCTTTTCTGTTTTTTTTTTGGGTTACCTTTTTTTTTTGTTAATTCAAGGATACTTACTACTCCCATACTAGTTAATTAGTATATTTTTATCTTTTCTGAATTAGTTTATTTCGAGTACATAATAGTAAATTTATTGTACTCTTTTTCAATCCCTCCCTCACTCTCTGCGTAGAACTTTTTCTTACTTTAAAAGTTTCATCTCCTATTTTTCTGAGAGGAAAATCGAAAGAGGTAAATTACAGAAGTAAGCAGGTAAAAAAGTAAATATTGTTCTTACAAGAATGGTGTGCAGTTGGATCCACACAATGGCTAATGAAGTTTACCTTTTGAAGATTGTAAAATATAAAATAACTTGGACAATATCCTATGTGATTCTTCCATATGAATATTCGCAAGCGGCTTATGATTTTCTATGCATCAGCAAGATATACTTACTCAACTTTAATTTGTGATACCTAAACATTTAACTCATATCTGATTAGCTAGAATTACATTGGGACATTCTATTTAAGAATTTACATATTAGTACAGTTTAAAATTTGCAAAGTTCACATATTAATGCGTCGAGTTCAAGTATGAGCGGATGATATATATATATATATATATATATATATATATATATATATATATTTTATATTAGTATCAAACTAATGATAGTCGGCAAAACTGAATTTGTATTTTGTTGATATCATAATTATTACGTTTCAAAGAGTTGTATGTCGAACTTTGTTGCCCTCGACGCACTCAAATCCTGGGTCCGCCTCTGATTCTTGGTACAAGAAGTAGCTCATTGCATGGCTTTGCTCGTACACTATACTCTGGAGATAGGCTCGCACTTCAGCATAGCCAAACCTTTTCAATATGAGCACTGCACTTCAGCATAGCTAAACCTTTTCAATATGAGCACTTGTCTGGATGAAAGTCTATAGTGGTTGTACATTGGATAGCAAAATTAGTAATGTTTTTGATGTTATAAGCTACATTGGTATGTTGGGTAGTTTTTGTCTCCTAGGTAATTGTGCGCTTTAGTTCGAAGAAGCATGCATTTTTGGAAATAGTCTCTTAAAGCTCCCAGAGATGGTCGCTTTCTTGCTCTTGCATGGATTTTGCTTTTGAGTGATCATAGATCTTTCGAGACAACTTGCCGTCACATGATTTTAGGACTACTTTGTTTCCTTTTAACTCTTTCAATCATGGGTATGGGTTAGGTAATGTCTTCATGCTTGTATATTGAAACATTCACTTATTTTTGCATCTTATTTTGTTTGTTAACTGATGATGATGCATGAACATGATTTTTGGAATAGAGTATCCTCTTTGCTCAAGTATAATTCAACCTGTAACTTGTGATATACCTGCTTTGATCATCTTTAATACAGACTCTTTCTGCAAGAAGTTTTCCTGTTTCGAAACGATATACAATGTATATATCACTGATACAATGACGTGACAATTCTCCATAGTAGAGTGAAAAATCTTATTACGATGTTCTGCTAACTAGATATGCTGTTTCTGTTAGCCATAGTAATAAATTTATCATAGGCACCGCTGTAAGATCTTTAACGCATCTTATTTATGTAGTAACCATGCAGGCACAAAAGGCACCTCCTCCTGATATGGCATGCAAGGACAAGTTCTTAGTTCAAAGCACTGTTGTGGCAGAGGAGACTGTTGAGGAGGATATTACATCAGCAATGGTATATTCTCGATGGACTATTCTATCATTTTAGGTAGCCGTCATTCAAGGCTAAACTAGACGCTGTTGACTTTTGCATTCTGATGCAATTTCTGACTGCTTTGATTGTAGTTTTCCAAAGATGATGGCAAGTATGTTCAAGAAAATAAGATGAGAGTGATCCTTGTCAGTCCACCCAGTTCGCCTGTTGTATCACCAATCAATGGTGTACATAGTGATCTTCCAAGTTACAAAGATTCACCGCGAAAAGATGAAGTACATGGTAGCGTAAATATCAGTGGACAGCAAGAAGTAAGTAGTATTGTTCAGAAACCAGAATCTGGCGACCATGTGGTTTGATATGTAATTCCGTCTAGCTAATTAATAGTAATCATTTTCAGAGAGATGTCAATGGAGTACACAGCCACAGTGGTGGATTTTTCGAAGATTCGTTCACAAGAGATCAAGTAACCCCCCGTGCAAATCGAAATCCACCGCAAGAAGTAAGCTATTATTCTGAACCAGAACTTAAAGACTGGTTATAGATAAAACATACCAATGAGTATTGGTAAGTTTTATCATATATGTCAATTTGGCGCTTGGTTCTAAAACTGCGGCCAAGCAGGATGCATAACATCCCCTACCAGATGATGGTTGTTACTTAGGTCTACCACGATTGTAGAGGCTCTGAACCATCTGAAATTATAGAGAAGTTAAAAAAGCAAATATGTCTTAAATTGGTTGTAAACAATATACGAGATGGCTCCTTACATAGGAGTTCGGTACAAGTTTAGCCTGCACATAAATGAAGAAAGTTAGTGCTAAATAAGGAAAATTACTTAAATCTTGAGATTCCTAATTTTGACAGAACTATGAAGAATATTCTATATTATTAACCTAAACACACAGAATGAATGTAGAATATACTAATGTCTAGCTAGATTAATTCTCTGTAATTTCAACAGTTCCAGTTGATTCAGATAATTTTCTAATGTTTATTCTATTTGATGAACCTTGAGTTACATTTTCTGGTAATTTGTTATATCTATCTACTTTCTCCAGCTGGATGAGAATGTGAAGGAGTTCAAAAAGGAAAATACCAACATGCAAATGGAAGAAAAGCATGTGCAGTTGGAGACGAGGAAACATGGAGAAGCGATGGAATTAGTTAAGGATGTTGAGAGCATGAAGTACAAAATAAGTGAACTTGAACGAAAATTAAGTGAGGTCAGAAATTTTTACCTTTCTTTTTTCTTTTACTTTTTTTTTTGTTGTGTCAATTGCATTTGGAACAACTTTGTTCTGTCATGAACGAAAATTGAGAGTATTTGTGGTTTTTAGCATTTGCCTTGTAAGTAAATATAATTTTTACATTTCAAAAAGAAGCCACTCCTTTTCCAAAAATAAAATAGAAAGAAGCCACTCATTAATGAAGAAGAATCAGTTCATACCTTACATCAATCAAGCAAGGGGATGTAAGGAACGTACAAAAATATGCTGTGTCACTTCCAACAAATGACTGACTCACAATTCCAGAATGTTTTCAGCACCAGATACTGCTTTTCCTCTAATGGCCTCTAGAACATCAGACTAGGTGCTGTATTCTGCAAAGTTTCCTCTTAATGAAAGGATCCCTCTAATTCCTTGTGATCCAAATAAAATAGATTTTTCCTGGTAAACTTTGAAACAGTTCCAGAAGCTTTTGATTTATTCTTAATTTTTCCATTATCTCTTTTTTTTTAAGAGGACTTTAATGGCCCAGAACTTCCATTCCATAACGAGATGTGCCCTGGGGAATCAACTTATGACAGAAAACAGACTCCCTGCAGGGTGGTTTCTTCCTAGCAGAATCTTGATAATCGCCGCTCTTGTAGAAACACTTTCATCATATTTGATGTCCAGTACATGATGAAGTTTAAAGTATTTCCAGGAGTAAGATCGACCTTATGGAATTTCAAAAGGGATTCAGGCAAAATGAGTTTCTTTTATTAAGTGTGCCTCATTTAAGCATAGGGTTTTGGTTTGTAAGAGTTTTGGATTTATTGGTCAAGTTGGTCCACCTATGAAAAGGTTTATGTTTGATTTGAGGCTTTGTCTAGTCAATTTTCTGTTTCAAGGATAAAAGGATAAAACTAGAAACTAAATCAACTGCTTGTTAAAGACCTTTACGGCTGATGATTTTTCTAGTCTTCTGGAGCATTCGATAAGAGTTCCGCAGATGGAATTTTATTCAAGCATGAGTTGAGTAGTTTTAGTGTCCGTAATTGTTAGAGGTAGTGCTGTTTCTCACTCTCTTTTACCCTCTTGCAGGCCAAAGACACCATCTCTAGGCTAACAGAGGAGAGGAAGTTTGCTGCTCAAGAAAGAGAGAGCTTACAAAGAGAATTGGTAATTCCATTTGTTGCAATATGGGTTATACATTTTTTGTTAATATTATTAGATTAAGATAATGACATCAGTAGAAGTCCTCAAAATTTTGGGATGCTATCTTAACTAAATCTCTATTGGGTTAACAATATCCAGAATGCTGCTAACTTGTCCGAGTTCATGTTAGTCTGGCTTTAGCTCAAGCATATTGTTCTTGCCTTCGATTGGTCCAATCCATTTAAGTCATACAAAATGTGCACGGTCGGAGTGAGGAAGGGAGAAATTTGTATTTCTGTCACGACACTCCTATCCATGTCTCAATAAGAAGTGTCCCTAGTTAACCCTGTTTTCGTGTTCTTTTTGTGGTGATATGCTTTGCAGGTCATGTTGACAAGTAAAAAAGGTGGAAGAAAAGTCCGGGTTGGATTCCCTCTCCTGTATGTGGTTACTGTAGCCTTTATTAGCATGGTATTTGGTTACCTTTTGCATTACTGATTGAAGCATTTAATACGCTGCTATGACTGAAAGGCTACTGTGTCTATATCTTGGTAAACCGTTTTCCCTTCATAAAGCCCTATCTGCTCTATCTAAAGCCTGGGATCAGATATGTTGTACTGACTAGTAATGGAGTATATCTAGCGTTGTAAATGCTGTTTTGAATGGAATAAAATGTAATAATCTCCCTCTCGCACTATGTCTGCACACATAGCATGAGCATGCGCCATCCCTGCAGTTGTTTGGGGATGTTGGCAGCTACACCATCCCAGCAGTTTTTTTCTGAGAGACCTGGCAGAGGGGGCACGGGGAGGGGTTGGAATATCCCTTTGCTGATAGTGCTGATTTTGTTGGTGGATTTTGTGAGAATGCTTTTACATTTATATGCAAAGAAGATTTGGTTGTGCATGTGATAGTAGTGGAGGGTCGACATTGACATACGGGAGGGTTTTGGTGATCACTTGTGAATACCAATGGAAAAAAAAATGTTAGCATTTTCTTTTTCATTCATTTGGTGAAACATACTTACCAGGAAAGATCAGAAAGGCTTTTCTATCACGGAAATATTTTCTTGATAAACACTTTTTCCCCATTGCAGCACTTATATTACCTCTCTCCATAATCCCTAGTATTAGGGGTGTAAATAGTTCGGTTCGGCCGGTTATTTTATAAATTTTGTACCGTACCAATTTTTCGGTTATTCTATTATGTATAACCAAAATTAGACTTTTCAAAACCGTCTCAATCATGCCGGTTTCTCTTCGGTATCGGTACAGTTCGGTAAATTTTCGGTAATTTTTTAAATATCATGTATAAGTCACTAGTAGAAATAGATTGGAATAACATACATAATTTATATGATTTAGCAAAACACTCTAGATATTTTTACAGTTTAAAAGGTAATAAATTAAGAAAATATGAAACATGGCTAGAGTATAGATTCATAAAGTATTCTACACCAGCGTAATCGAAACTAAGCAAATACAAAGAAAATATAAATCACACGAGTGGAAACATGTAAACCAAGTTGAGATTCAAAAATAAAGTCTATAGAAGATTAAATATTTCAAAAAGATATGTCTTGTTCATACGAAAGGAAATATATTAAAATTGTAGATTGCTACTCCTAATCGCTACAATACCTTGTGTCTTATTAGTGATTATTAGTGAATATGGTGAAAATAATTTAGTTTCAATAGAAGTAGCATAATAGGTTTGGGAATTAGGATTTTGAGTTTAATTAATTGTTGACTTGTAACTATTTCATAATTCCAAGGCCCAAGAAAAAATTTAATGCTTTATTATTTTTTAAACTTAACAAATAAATATGTTTTTCACATTGTAAATTTATTCGGTACGGTTCGGTATTTATTCGGTTTATTTTCATAAAATAAAAAACCTACCATAATTATCGGTACGGTTATAAATTTATATAAAAACCTACGATTTTATTAACAGAAACCTAAAAATCGTTTGGTCCAGTACGGTTCGATCGGTTTTGTCGGTTTTTAAATATCCATTGACACCCCTACCTAGTATTATATGTTTGTACTAGCAATAATTAGTGTTTCAATGAGAGAGATCCGAGTGTCGGTGAATTTCATCTTTAATTTATTCTGCTCTCTTTCTCCTCTCTAAAAGCCACGCTTGATGCCGTTTATTCCTTAACAAACCACAAACCTCGGCCGTAACTTGTTAAGTTAATATCGCATCTTATTTTCTATTTATCAACAAAACATTTGTTACAAATGATATTGTTACGTCTCGTATTCATTGTTTTATTAAATTAGTAATGAAACAAATCCTAGATTTACTCAGATGAGCTGGTCAAAAAATTTAAATTTGAGGCAAAATAAAATCTATTATTAATTAATTCATGTTAAAATATTATTTATTAGAAGATACAGTTTATTTAATATAGTATTAGTTCACCCGGGATAGTTGGCGAGGTAACCTCTTTTCAAAATTGAATTGACCAAGTGACCTTCAAGTTTTAATTATTGTAGTATTGACCTTCATGCTTAATTAATGGTTAAGTGAGATTACAAAGTGGAGGGGAAAAGTTGAGTCTTTATCCCTAAAGATTTAGTTATTACATTTTGGCCTCAACCTATATAAATGTAAATTACCAGATTTTTTTATTTGAAAAAAGAAAAAGAAAAAGAAAAAAGAAAATCCCATCAATTCCTGCCTCATCTTCCGCCTCAATCCCCATTTCCTACGACTGATTCCTCAATTGCAACTTGTTTTTCTTGCATTCAATACACAGAGATCGTCTCCCTTTTTCTTCATTCCTCTTAAAACTCCATCCTTTTGATTTATCTTTTACTTTGAAAAATTGACAAATTGACAAATTTGGGGGTTTTCGGATCTGTCGAATGTGAGAAAGAAATTGGTGGTACATTGGATTGATAATTCATTCCAGGTGTTATAATATGTACCTCCTTCATTTAGTGAGTGTTTTCATCTCATCTTTTTCGTCATTGTTAATTTGAGCTTCTGTGCAATGCTCGACCACTAGTGTACAATAGACTGCTGTTAGAATAAACCACTAGTTCATAATAGACTAATGGGAGATTCTATATTAGTATGCGGTCTATATTCTAGTGAATGGGTTGAGGGGCCAACAGGTTGAAATTGGAATCCTTTACAAAGGTTAATGTACCTATCCGTATACCTAGAAATTGCACATTTGACGAATTTGTTGTCATCATTAAACGTGAAAAACTAACATGTTCCCTGAGGAATTTGAGTATTACATATATGCTTAGCTCTGCACCAAAGAGGGACAAGATTCTTCCTTCCTTCATTAATAATAACAATGATTTGCAATCGTACCTCCTTGATGTTACAATTGATGGTATAAGGCCTTGTTTGAAGATATTTGTGGCTGAAAATTTTTTTGAAGAAGGGGCTGAAGTTCCTGTTGAAAGGTCTCATCAAGGTTCAAATACTGCAGCTGCACCACCACCACCAACGCAACCATCAATTTTAGAAGTAGACGAGGAAAGAATGGTGAAAGATGGCATAAGTGGATGTAGTGAAGACTTGCATGATTTTGATGACAAATGAAATGAACTCGTATGGTTCGGAAGATGCAGATGGAGTAGAAGAGCTCCCAAATATTGTCAATCGGGCAACTGGAGATGAAGGTTTGGTGGACTCGTTAGCTACACAATATATCTACCCTGATGGTACATGTTTTTTCCTTGGGAAATGTTTTGACAACAGATTAAATCTAATGAAATAGTTGGAGATTGCTTCTGTGCAAATGCATTTTACGTTCCGTGTGAGGAAGAGTAGCAGTAAATTAACTTCAGTGGCATGCCAAGATGTGAGTTGCCCATGGAAGTTACGCACTTTAAAGTATGAGAGTTCTTATAGGTTTTATATTACCAAGTACCATAGCGAGCACACATGCGGGATACAACACACATAAAGCCGTCATCCTAACGCGTCGTCGAAGACTTTGGGTGCATATTAGCAGGAACAATATGTTAATGACAAAGGTCCATCGCCGTCATATCTGAAAGATGTTATTTTTGCAGATTAATCAAAATCTTACTTATTATAGGAGCTGGAAGGTAGGAGAAATAGCTAAGGCTATGATCAGGAATACTCAGGAAAAGGGGCATGCTTTGATGGAAGCTTATCGCCATGTTTTGTTGTCCTATAATGAAGGAAGTATTGCTGATTTGAGGTTGATGATAAATTGCGTTTTAGATTTTTTTTCTTATCTTTTGGAGTTTTCATTAAGGGATTCGTGCATATGAAAAAGGTTATTGCTGTTGATGGGACATTTATGAGTGGCAGGTTGTCACGACCCAAATCGATAGGCCGCGACGGGCACCCGGTACCTCACTCAACCGAGTACTAATGTAACATATATTTCTTATTACATCATCATATACATATGACATACGGGCCTAATAGGCCAACATGATCATTTATAAACTGAAAACATAGGCCGACAAGGCCGTAGAATCTTTCACGTACACGATATATGTCTACAAGCCTCTAAGAGTACATAAATGTCATAAAGGTCGGGACAGAGTCCTGCCATACCAAACAATACATGTCTAAATCATACTAACCAAACAAGCAACTCCGAAGCAAATGGAGCGCACCAATATCTTCCGCTGAGCAGATAGCCTACTTGGAGGGCTCTCGACCTGTCAATCGGGACCTGCGGGCATGAAACACAGTATCCCCAGGCAAAAGGGACGTCAGTACGAATAAAGTACTGAGTATGTAAGGCAGGAAAGCATAAATAACAACAGTAATGTAAAGAGAGATAAAGGAGCTACAACCTGTAACATCTGAGTGCCTCTGGGGACTACTGACATGAAATGCATAATACATATATATACATAAACGTTTAAAAACATTCGCCTCTGTGGGCATCATCATTATCATATTGTACCCGGCCCAAAGAGGACTCGGTAAAAACGTACCCGACCATCATAATATCTCAAGTATTATAATGATATTCTCCGAGGCTAAATTCTCCATGTTGGGTTCTACTATGTTTATCTTACACGATCTGATGACTCGTCTGTAACCTCCTGTTTAGCCATCACTGAGATTTCCTGACCAATTACTAACTACTCGTTGCCCATTCTCGTATCAATATTCCTCGTCATCTTTCTTGGGTTTTTTACTTTGTTTTAACGTACGTCTCGCACTGGCTCCTTATTTATTAATAACAGCTCAGGAAAGAACTTTTACTTCCTCTTCTTGATGTCGTGCTTGCACAATATTCTTGAATCGTAGTGTATCTGTAAGATTTGGATAAGTGCCATCTCATTCCTCTTTCATTTATCCCATTCTCCCTTTACCATTCCATAGTCATTACAACCACTTAATTCTGACTTAATGCCACATTACTTCATATTCCCCCCTTTAGGGGTGTACTAAAAGCTGAAGCCACGAGGATCTACCTATAGATGTTTTTCCTTTTTATCTTTGGCGTCATTTCTCAACATCAATGATCCTTACTTGCCTTGCAGAAATTCCTCTGTACCAGGAATGATAAAATCCCTTATTCACGAGGGTGACACTTAGCGTAACTGGCACATACAGTCTCTTAAGCTTAACTTTTCTCACATTGCTTCCTCTAGGGAAGCGTCTCCCTGAATGACTATTCTCTTAATTCATCGTGAATCTTCTTCTGTGGTCCATTCTATTACCGTCGGAAAAAATATGAAATTCCCATGATGTCGAGTACTTTCCAATCATTCAGTCCTAATTCATTTTTAGTTTATCTTGTTTACCAGTCCATATTGATTTCTATTACTCTGGGGATTAACTCTCCCCTCTGGTAGTCGCGTTGGAGTCACGAACTTATTTCTCGAAATGAGGATACAACCTTATGGCCTATACTCTTTCGTTGTCTTAAGGCCCATCACCTTTCATCTCTTCCTTTATTTGACTGTAGGTTCTGTAAAACTCTACCGTTTTTATCCATGTATAACACCTTATTCATAATGCTTCCTTATCTCTCTTCTCATTTCTCTGCTAATACTTCTGCGTATCCTTTTCCTTGTGAAAACTTCAATACGACATTCTTTCGCTTTTAGCTTCCCTTTCCTCCATCCAATGGCTCTTTGGGTTACATAACATTCTCCCTCTACTAGGTACTGGAGCCATACTAAGGCAATATTTATCCTTTCAAGGTTTCCAATTCCTATTATTGTAGTACTCGTATCTAGCTGTACTATTTTAGAGTGCACCATCTGGGTGTCTCATAAAGAAATCTATTAGCACATTCGCAATATCCTTCGAAAATTTCAACTGACGTAAATAATTCATCCATCATATCTTCTTATACTGCTCTGTTAACCCTCATAGGGCATATCTGGAAGGGGTGCGACCAATTGTATATACCTCTGTTACTATTGAATATAACTCAAAAAGCTTATGTTCCTCTGCCTCAATTATAAACGTTGTTAACCTTTATTAACTGGGTACCTCGTACCCTTTTTCACCTTGCTCTTTTTACTTGCTGAAACTTGTATTTATCTTCTTAATCACTCATTGTCTTTCACCATAAAGATGGATAGGCATTCTTGCCTTATGGCTTATTATCAGGAAGCTTATACCTTTCAGTATACCCATGATCTGCTAAAGACCTCACTTTCACTTATCGTAGGCATTATACAAAAATCCAATTCCTCTGACTCAGCTCTTTCACAACTATCTCTCCTATCGATCGTCTTTCTCAATGTACGCATCGTCTTATTACGAATAGTAGTTCGTGACTTGAATTCTTATAAGTGAGATCTACCACATGATCTAGAGTAAAAATAAAGAGTGACAGTCCTAAATGCCCTGTAGCCTCCTGCTTATAAGTGTGGTGCACGGCACACCCGTAAACAAGACTCTACTTGACACGACTTGTAGACTCTCTAGGACAGAACTGCTCTGATACCACTTTTGTCACGACCCAAATCGATGGGCCGCGACAGGCACCCGGTACCTCACTCAATCGAGTACCAACGTAACATATCTTTCTTATTACATCATCATATACATGTGACATACGGGCCTAATAGGCCAACATGATCATTTATAAACTCAAAACATAGGCCGACAAGGCCGTACAATCTTTCACGTACACGATATAAGTCTACAAGCCTCTAAGAATACATAAATATCATAAAGGTCGGGACAGAGTCCCGCCATACCAAACAATACACGTCTAAATCATACTAACCAATCAAGCAACTTTGAAGCAAATGGAGCGCACCAATATCTTCCGCTGAGCTGATAGCCTACTTGGAGGGCTCTCGACCTGTCTATTGGGACCTGCGGGCATGAAATGCAGCGTCCCCAGGCAAAAGAGACGTCAGTACGAATAAAGTACTGAGTATTTATGGTAGGAAAGTATAAATAAGAACAGTAATGTAAAAAGAGATAGAGGAGCTACAACCTGTAACATCCGAGTGTCTCTGGGGACTACTGACATAAAATGCATAATACATATATATACATAAACGTTTAAAAACATTCGCCTCTGTGGGCATCATCATTATTATATCGTACCCGGCCTCAAAGAGGACTCGATAAAATCGTACCCGGCCATCATAAGGACCGTTAGAATCATACCCGACCACGTGGAGCTCGGTAAACTCAACTGATTAGTGGTTGCACAATAGGTGCCGTACCCGGCCGACTATAGCGCGGCTCGGTAGAGTAAAATAGATACATGTATATATAATGCATGCTCGACTCATGGAATCACGTTCTAAACCTTTTAGAGTGACTTAAGAATATTATGGACATACATACCCTCAATATGAACTTCACTAGGACTTACGGATCATATATACTTTCTTAGAATAACTTTGTACGGAAAGAACAATATGGACAACCTTAGTTGCTAGGAGTTGATTCATTATGAAATAGCATATTCATTTCACATTAGATCATGTCAGAAGAAAGAAGGAAGTGACTTAACATACCCGGGCACAAGGTATTGGAATTTCCTGGCAGGAGGAAGATAGAGATGCTACAACAATGATGAGCAGCGTGACTAGGTCACTGAATTTCTGTGGCTTTTTTTTTGTTCTATAACTTAGCATGAAGTTGAGTGCCTCCCAGGAATAGTACAAGAGAAGTTCACGACAGGTATACATGTTATCATCCATGAGACTCATTTTGGAGTTCTTATCCTTATCGACCAATTAATATAAAAGACAAAATCTTCATTATGCTTTATGATTCTAACTGAAACCATTAGAGTGAATACGGTTTTTGTTTTCCACCTCCTTCTAATACAATCAGTTACAAAAATATTGGCTCCTTACAGCTCAATTTAACATCTCAAATCATCATAAACACATGGATTCTTCTGCCTACAAGATTATGGTTCATACGCCTTATACCCTAATTCATTTGTATAAGTAACAGAGTTTCTACAGTTTATCAGTTTACCATTCCATGGTAGACTCTGGTAATCATCATATTTGGCTACCATTGATCCAAGTTGTACAATAATTGCAACAATAGTCCTGTCTAGAGTACCAACTTTAGGAGGAAAACAATTCAAAAAGTGTTGTAATTTGGTACTTGATGAATCCTAGTGACGAACTTCGACCATGATAAATTTTAAGACCAAAAGTCCAAACACTATATATAATCCTTCAACTTCCAGAATCTGAAGAAGTGTCGAAACCAAGAGACATACAAGAATAAAGATTTCTACTCTTTCCAAAAAAGTGTTGGAAGATAAGTATTTTAGTAACTGAAAGACTTGTAACTTTTCTATACATAGCTTGTCTTGAAATTGGGTTGCCACCTAACCTAATATGACCAAGAGTCATCACTTGAAGAAAGGGTGGCTGCCACGTGGGGTGGGCTTTTTAATCTTATCCAAATATATTCCCAATTAATTAGGCAATGTCCCGTTATCCGGTAATTAATATTTTACCCGTAAAATTGAGAATTATTCTCACTTACTTAAAATATTACTTACTTTTAACATACCTTGTACAACTTACTATCATGGACATGTGGTACCTTGTTTGGTACTAGTCCATAAATACCGGGTATTTTAGCTCGGGCCGTATTTTATCCCAAAATGCCAAATTTCGACAAAATTCACTTTTTTCGATTTGCTTACCTTCTTACCTTCACGAATTTACTCATTACTTATTTGAGGTAGCATAATATTCATAAATCCAAAATAAATCTCATTCCCGAACTTACGCCAATTTACTTGTGGCATACTTCCACGTACGAAAGCATGGGATGTAACATCATTCCCCCCTTTGGAACATTCGTACTCGAATGTTGACTGATTCCCTTTTCATTTTCATAACCCATAGGTCTTGCAAATACTTTAGTACTCGCCTTTCCATCTAGGCGATTGTTCTTGTGAATGAATCCGGAAGGCTGGGGCATTCCCGTTTTTACGCCTCTTTCTCACACCACGACATGTAGTCTGAATCCTCCTAATCTTTTAACTGTTGCTACCCTCTATCATGTAGTCTTTACGAATCTAACTTTGTATGTGTGCCTAACTTCTTCTCTTCTCTTTCCTCCATCTCTTAGCCAGTCTCTAGGCTTCACATTATGAACATATGCAAGATTATGTCAATCTGTGCCTCTGAGCGTCATTAGCTTTACTACATCTATGTAGATCTTATTGTATCATAATTCTTACTTCGATCATTGTTACTAAGATCTGCTACCAGTTTTGTCACTTATCCTATATGTATAAGTCTAAGTCCTTTAATACCTCCTCATTACTTGTTCATCTTAAGAATGACAGCCTAATCTCACCTCATACTTTGTGACTTTTATCCATCCACTGTTGATTCACCTTAATGTTGATCTATCATCTACCACTGATGACTTGATCTCCTATGTAACACCGCCGCTAGAGCTCACGTCTCAGCAGGGACATCTGGAGTAATTAGATTGATCTACCTAGGGGTGATATTATATTTCTATGACCGTATTTTATAGCATTCCAATATGACTAACCTTACGTGGGTATTTTAATTCTGTACAATTCATGAATCCTCTTCAAATCATTACTCAATCGAAGGCCCAACCATCATCCTTTATTTATCACAATTACACAATCATTCTCCTACCAGGGCAACATTCCATCTTTGTTACCTTCTCACTCGCCCTTTCTTATCCTTACTCCTGTCTTCTAGAACCTTGTCCCTCACCATTCAATAGCTTGCGACCTATACATATTTATTTATATTACTCGCAACCTTTCAACTTGCTTGTATCATAGATTTCCTTGTGTTATTCTAGAACATCAAGCGAGACATCATATCATATGTAACTCTTATTTACTCTCTTAACTAGACCTCTCGATACGTAGAAACCGTAGGCTGGAAGATATGCCAGTGAAGATGCCGCTATCATTCCTGGACATTGAATCCTCGTGCTTCTGGCCCTTTTATCCAAAGTATGGACTATTACGATCTTCTGCCTTTGAGTATCTTATATGTTGTTCACCTTTACCTTACTTACCTTAAAATCCCACATCGTATCTTCTATCTTTTTCCTAACCTATCTTCCACCTACGTGTAATTCATGTCCATAACTTGAAGCTCTATTATAATACTCGCACCTCTGCTTTATACACAATCCGATGGGAGCTTTGTACTGACTTCTTATAAGGTTGGTACTTCTCTAACTAGCCTCGTTGTAGAGCCATTATAGATTATGGTTGTTGTATTATTTCTCTTGAACATCTGATATTAAGAGTGAGTTCTATCATGTTCTCCAGTACAACTCCTATAATTTTTTCTAGGTCCAATAATCAGACTCCTGATTTACTTAGATGATGTAATTCTTTAGTTTATTCTTCCTTCTGATCATCCCTTACGTAGGCTTAAGCTATCTTCCGATCTGTGGCTCATGGTATCAGTTATTACCTTAGCCTTTAATGGGCGTTATGGAATATCCATGATAAAATTTTCTAACAATTCAATCCCCTGTCTGTGTCCTGGGCTCAATTCTTTCTTTTAACTTATACCGGGGTCTTCTATGGCTGTATGATTGTCAACAAATATGCTGCCTGGATAATGCTCCAAAATCTTGAGTGAATCCATAACGTACTAACTCTGGGTCGTTGATCAAATAATTCTTTCATTCCATCTTAGCTTTCTTTCAACGTAAGCTATTACTTTTCCTGGTTTTTCTGCCCCCTCGTTGCGTCTATACTTAGCTTATCTTAGTGCCCGCACTTGCCAGAGTTTTCATACAACTCATATGAACTCAAATATTACTTTTAATGTTATTTCCCGTTCATTAACCACGGTAGGTGCTACTTTCCTTTGGAGTGCTTACAATGTTGTTGCAAGATTGTTGTTACACGACCATTTCCTCTTTAGGTCGTTGTGCTTAAGTTGAAGCATCCCTTTTTATCTCCTCAGCTAGTATTTCATTGTAGTACTTAGGGAGAATCATTGACCCTCATAAATCTGTGAGCTTATTATGGACCTTTTGATGCCGTTCCTTGCCTATAATTATCCGTAGTTGCTTACCTCAGCGCCCTTGTGCTTGTACGGTTGCTTCTGAACTAATATATTTACTATCTTCCCAGTGGCACTCTCCTTTATTCCCGTAATACTCATACAGTATCTTTAACTACCCCGACTCCTATTTGAATATATCTCAAGTATTATAATGATATTCTCCGGGGCTAAATTCTCCATGTTGGGTTCTACTATGTTTATCTTACACGATCTAATGACTCGTTTGTAACCTCCTATTTAGTCATCACTGAGATCTTCCTGACCAATCACTAACTACTCGCTGCCCATTCTCGTATCAATATTCCTCGTCATCTTTCTTGGGTTATTTACTTTGTTTTAATGTACGTCTCGCACTGGCTCCTTATTTATTAATAACAGCTCAGGCAGGAACCTTTACTTCCTCTCCTTGATGTCGTGCTTACACAATATTCTTGAATCATAGTGTATCTATAAGATTTGGATAAGTGCCATCTCATTCCTCTTTCATTTATCGCATTCTCCCTTTACCATTCCATAGTCACTACAACCACTTAATTCTGACTTAATGCCACATTAATCCATATTCCCCCCCTTTAGGGGTGCACTAAAAGCTGAAGCCACGAGGATCTACCTATAGATGTTTTTCCTCTTTATCTTTGGCGTCATTTCTCAACATCAATGATCCTTACTTGCCTTGCGGCAATTCCTCTGTACCAGGGATGATAAATTCCCTTATTCACGAGGGTGACACTTAGCGTAACTGGCACATACAGTCTCTTAAGCTTAACTTTTCTCACATTGCTTCCTCTAGGGAAGCGTCTCCCTGAATGACTATTCTCTGAATTCATCGTGAATCTTCTTCTGTGGTCCATTCTATTACCGTCGGAAAAAATATGAAATTCCCATGATGTCGAGTACTTTCCAATCATTCGGTCCTAATTCATTTTTAGTTTATCTTGTTTACGAGTCCATATTGATTTCTGTTACTCTGGGGATTAACTCTCCCCTCTGGTAGTCGCGTTGGAGTCACGGACCTATTTCTCGAAATGAGGATATAACCTTATGGCCTATACTCTTTCGTTGTCTTAAGGCCCATCACCTTTCATCTCTTCCTTTATTTGACTATAGGTTCTGTAAAACTCTACCGTTTTTATCCATGTATAACACCTTATTCATAATGCTTCCTTATCTCTCTTCTCATTACTCTACTAATACTTCTGCGTATCCTTTTCCTTGTGAAAACTTCAATACGACATTCTTTCGTTTTTAGCTTCCCTTTGCTCCATCCAATGGCTCTTTGGGTTGCCTAACATTCTCCCTCTACTAGGTACGAGAGCCATAATAAGGCAGTATTTATCCCTTCAAGGATTCCAATTCCTATCATTGTAGTACTCGTATCTAGCTGTACTATTTTAGAGTGCACCATCTGGGTGTCTCATAAAGAGATCTATTAGCACATTCACAATATCCTTCGAAAATTTTAACTGATACAAATAATTCATCTATCATATCTTTTTATACTGTTCTGTTAACCCTCATAGGGCATATCTGGAAGGGGTGCGACCAATTGTATATACCTCTGTTACTATTGAATATAACTCAAAAAGCTTATGTTCCTCTGCCTCAATTATAAACGTTGTTAACCTTTATTAACTGGGTACCTCGTACCCTTTTTCACCTTGTTCTTTTTACTTGCTGAAACTTGTACTTATTTTCTTAATCTCTCATTGTATTTCATCATAAAGATGGATAGGCATTCTTGCCTTATGACTTCTTATCAGGAAGCTTACACCTTTCAGTATATCCATGATCTGCTAAAGACCTCACTTTTACTTATTGTAGGCATTATACGAAAATCCAATTCCTCTGACTCAGCTCTTCCACAACTATCTCTCCTATCGATCGTCTTTCTCAATGTAGGCATCGTCTTATTATGTATAGAAGTTCGGGACTTGAATTCTTATAAGTGAGCTCTACCACATGATCTAGAGTAAAAAAAAAGAGTGACAGTCCTAAATGCCCTGTAGACTCCTGCTTATAAGTGTGGTGCACGACACACCCATAAACAAGACTCTACTAGACACGGCTTGTACACTCCCTAGGATAGAACTGCTCTGATACCATTTTTGTCACGACCCAAATCGATGGGCCGCGACGGACACCCGGTACCTCACTTAATTGAGTACCAACGTAACATATCTTTCTTATTACATCATTATATACATGTGACATACCTAATAGGCCAACATGATCATTTATAAACTCAAAACATAGGCCGACAAGGCCGTACAATCTTTCACGTACACGATATATGTCTACAAGCCTCTAAGAATACATAAATATCATAAAGGTCGGGACAGAGTCCCGCCATACCAAACAATACACGTCTAAATCATACTAACCAAACAAGCAACTTCGAAGCAAATGTAGCGCACCAATATCTTCCGCTGAGCTGATAGCCTACTTGGAGGGTTCTCGACCTGTCTATCGGGACCTGCGGGCATGAAACGTAACATCCCTAGGCAAAAGAGAAATCAGTACGAATAAAGTACTGAGTATGTAAGGTAAGAAAGTATAAATAAGAACAGTAATGTTAAGAGAGATAGAGGAGCTACAACCTGTAACATCCGAGTGCCTCTGGGGGCTACTGACATGAAATGCATAATACATATATATACATAAACGTTTAAAAACATTCGCCTCTGTGGGCATCATCATTATCATATCGTACCCGGTTTCAAAGAGGACTCGGTAAAAACGTACCCGGCCATCATAAGGCTCGGTAGAATCATACCCAGCCACGTAGAGCTTGGTAAACCCAACTGATCAGTGGTTGCACAATAGGTGTCGTACCCGGCCGACTATAATGCGGCTCGGTAGAGTAAAATAGATACATATATATAATGCATGCTCGACTCATGGAATCACGTTCTAAACCTTTTAGAGTGACTTAAGAACATTATGGACATACATACCCTCAATATGAACTTTACATACCCTCAATATGAACTTCACTAGGACTTATGGATCATATATACTTTCTTAGAATAACTTTGTACGGAAAGAACAATATGGACAACCTTAGTTGCTAGGAGTAGATTCATAATGAAATAGTGTATTCATTTCACATTAGATAATGCCAAAAGAAAGAAGGAAATGCCTTAACATACCTGAGCACAAGGTATTGGAATTTCCTGGCAGGAGGACGATAGAGATGCTACAACAATGATGAGCAGCGTGACTAGGTCACTGAATTTCTGTGGCTTTTTTTTGTTCTATAACTTAGCATGAAGTTGAGTGCCTCCCAGGAATAGGACAAGAGAAGTTCACGGCAGGTATACATGTTATCATCCATAAGACTCATTTTGGAGTTCTTATCCTTATCGACCAATTAATATTAAAGACAAAATCTTCATTGATCATGATGATAAGAGTTGGCTTTATGATTCTAACTGAAACCATTACAGTTACAAAAACCGTAATGGTTTCTACAGTTTATCAGTTTACCATTCCATGGTAGACTCTGGTAATCATCATATTTGGCTACCATTGATCCAAGTTGTACAATAATTGCAACAATAGTCCTGTCTAGAGTACCAACTTTAGGTGGAAAACAATTCAAAAAGTATTGTAATTTGGTACTTGATGAATCCCAGTGACGAACTTCGACCATGATAGATTTTAAGACCAAAAGTCCAAACACTATATATAATCCTTCAACTTCCAGAATCTGAAGAAGTGTCGAAACCAAGAGACATACAAGAATAAAGATTTCTACTCTTTCCAAAAAGTGTTGGAAGATAAGTATTTTAGTAATTGAAAGACTTGTAACTTTTCTATACATAGCTTGTCTTGAAATTGGGTTGCCACCTAACCTAATATGACCAAGAGTCATCACTTGAAGAAAGGGTGGATTCCACGTGGGGTGGGCTTTTTAATCTTATCCAAATATATTCCCAATTAATTAGGCAATGTCCCGTTATCCGGTAATTAATCAATTACCCGTAAAATTGAGAATTATTCTCATTTATTTAAAATATTACTCACTTTTAACATACCTTGTACAACTTACTATCATGGCCATGTGGTACCTTGTTTGGTACTAGTCCATAAATACTGGGTATTTTAGCTCGGGCCGTATTTTATTCCAAAATGCCAAATTTCGACAAAATTCACTTTTTTTCGATTTGCTTACCTTCTTACCTTCACGAATTTACTCATTACTTATTTGAGGTGGTATAATATTCATAAATCCAAAATAAATCTCATTCTCGAACTTACGTCAATTTACTTGTGGCGTACTTCTACGTACGAAAACATGAGGTGTAGCACAAGTATAGAGGGTGCTCGTTGTCTTCTGTGGCATACAATATGAAGAATCATATTTTTTCAGTTGCGTTCTTTGTAGTCGATAAAGAGTGCGATGATTATTGGACCTACTTTTTTAAACAGAGTTGCGGCACATTGTTGACGACAGTGATGGATTGTACATTACCTCTGATCGATATCTGTCTATTGGAAATGTCTTTAAAAAAGTTTTTACTGTTGCTCATCATGATTTTTCGCGTGTTGTCACACCTCCTTTTTCCGGCTTACACCCAGGGGAAGGGATATAATAAAGAAAGGAGTTTTTTCACTTTAAGGACAATCGAAACGGGATTCGTTTTTTATTTAAGATTCAGAGTCGCCACTTGGGAGATTTATGGTGT